>JAKSZP010018960.1:0-56383 GCA_022478985.1 Massospora cicadina | reverse complement strand
AAGAGATACACTGACGGATTTGCACAGGGTCCAACCCACTGAGCAAGTAGGAACAATAATATGATGATCATTGCCCTTTTAACACAAAATAAACTTACAAAATTATATGGAGCACTAGCTTTCACTACTCCTTTATTTAGTCTTCATGATATAGCGGCTTCCTCTAAGTCTGCTGACCTTCAACCTATCTAATAACAACTCTCTTGATCATCTCGTCTTGCCTATATATTGTAGCAAATTTGGATGCTACATAAAGGGTGGTTAGCCAAGCAGGTAAAACTGCTTCCACCCTAAGTGCAGGTTTTAAGTTCAAAACCTGTACTGGCTAGAAAACTTCTCGGTGTGGTATAACTGTCCCAAGGTCGACCTACCTCAAATAATTTAAACTTTGGATGCTACAACTTGTATGGCTTAGTAATTTAATTTGCCATATCTTATTGGCCCCATCAATTCTTCATTTGTTTATTTCATAATCATCTAATTTAAGGCGATTTCCCAATGACCCAAATATTTCCTCAATTTGCAGCTTCATTTTACCATGACCAGTTGGATTCCAGCAGATTCCTATTTATTTTGCCATGACGACTGGGGCTATCATCCAGTCATATCAGAATTGCGACACCAATAAACATCATAGAATTTTTAAAGCCTTCTGAACATATGAAAATTATTATCTAGGTCCATAGGGCAGTGGGACATGGCGGACTGATTAAGAAGCTGGAATTGATTTGCACTAATTGTTGGGATTCCATGTATTTAAATGTTTAAGACATTATCAAAAATGCATTTATGCCAAGTTACAAAACCCATAAAGCCTGATGTTCGATATAAAATAATAAAACTAGAATGGGCATGGCATAAAGTATAAATTGATGTTATTGGTCCATTACTAATAAGTATCTTTGGCAACATTTATATTGTTGCTATTGATCATCTGATTAAGAGGATGGAGGCAAAAGCTATATAATGCATAGAGGTCTGACAATGGCTAATTAATCATAATTTATATTATTAAACATGGATGCCCTTAGAAGATCGTGACAGACAACAGAACAAACTTCACAGCACATATGAAGCAGCTCCCAAATGAACTAGTGTTATTTACAGAAGTACTGTCAATGCTGTACCACACTGAGACTAATGGAATGGTAGAACTAGTGAATGGTACCCTTGTTGGCATATTGCATTAAAATGCAGATGTGACTCCATAATGGGCCACAGTCATTATTGCCACTGGGTTTGCATAAAATATCATACATCATAGTAGTCAGGAGATTTTTTCCATAATGGTTATTTTATGGTAGACAGCCAGCTCTATCACCATTGTTATATTCAGCCATTAACCTAATGGAGTTAGTTAGCCCTACAATTTATGTCAAACAACTGGCAAAAACACTAATTTAGTTACAGTCTGAGGCTTATCAGAATGTAATCAATTGGTAAACAAGTTAGATAAGTTATGATGATTCTAATCAAGCTGCCATCTTCAAGTTTAAAGAAGAAGATTTGATAGTATAATGTGATATCTATACCGCGGGCTGTGCGCACAAGTTGGCTTTTCTTTAGAAAGGTCTTTTATCATATTAAAGGTTTTCTGAGAATGTATATACTATCAAATATCAAAGTGGTTTGGTTGTGAATTGAACTAAATTTATTTAACTGAGGCAAGCTGAACAGGGGATGGATAATACCAAAACTGAAACTCCAAAACTAAACAAAAAACATGAACTGACCACCCTTATTGATCAGTGGAAAACACAAAAGAAATGAGAAAATAATCTACCAGGTGGCACAGCAGCGAGCCACTTTTTCCATCATGGCGGAGGGGAGGGGGGATCATGTGGATCATCATCAGGCTCAGCATTGTGGAGGTGGATCAGTGCTGAGAGCAAGGGGGTTGGGGCATCCGCGGGATGAGGGTTGGGGTGAAGTAGATAGTTTTTGATATTAACAATTTGTGCCTGGATCAAAGCCTCTATGAGTTTGGCAACGTGGTGTTTGGATGGATTTGGGCGTCAAGAAGTTGTTCCAATTTTGCAGCATTGGCTCTTGTAGTGTATGTGGATGGGGAAAAATCTGCCAGTTAATCAACATGCTTGACAGCGGTGGTAGAAGTTTCTTATAGGCTTTGGATTTCCTCTTTTTCAGTAGGAGGAAAGTTGGAGGGGAACAAGGGGGTGCAGCCCTTTTTTAAATTCCGTGATGGATTTTGCACATAATTTGTGAAAATGGGGATGGTTGGGTGAGGCCACTGCAACCTTGGCAAGCTTTTGGTCATTTTGGAAAAAGGTAGCATTGGGTTTGGGGACATATTGGCTGGATGGGGCTGGGGCATCAAAGTCTGAATTCAAGTAAGGTACTAAATCAATTGGATAACTCAGTGGTGGGACAATTTCACCAGATTTGGTCACTTCATCCAATAAGTTCAAGGGATTTTGGTTGATTTGGGAAGATAGGATGGTAGGTGACTTTGGTTGGGTAGGATTTTTGGCGGGAGATTTTCTGGATTGAACATGAGTCCAAACCTGCTCCTGATTGGTTGGCATGGGTGTGCATTGGCCAGCTTGGGTTTAATGTTCTAGATTTTGCTTCCAATTCAAGCGCTTAACCTGAGGGTGGGGCAGCCAAAATCCCCACTTGAATACTGTTGGTGTGGCCTCATGGGTGGAGTTGGCTGTGTTTGCAAGGTTTGAATTGTATTGACATACCTTTTTGGTATGGTCCAATTCATGTCAGAGGGGGAAAACCATACAGATGTTGTCGGTGTGGGCCCAAAAGAAATGGTCAGGTGTGGATAGGATATAGGCATGCAGTGGGATATGCTGGGCCATGTTCAGCTGGTGGGGAGTAATGGTGGCCATTGCTCAAGGTGCCACGAGGCGCTCAGCACCACTTGGGACAATGAATTGGAAGATGGGGTTTTTGCTGTAAGTGGACAGCCCTGACATCAACTCCTCATAAAGTGTTTGAGGTGGAAGGTGTGAGGGGAGGTTTGCAAAGGTCACCACAAGAGTGGTATCATCTGGGAGACGAGTTCAGGTGGTGGTAATGGGGGTGCTTTTGTATATAAGGGCGTAGCTGCTGCAGCGGCTGCGTCCTCTTCAGTGGGGAATCCAATATCAAAGTAGCCCTTGTAAGGGTGGAAGTCAATAAACCCTGCTGGCGCAAAGGTGGCTGTTGCCAGCTCAATTATCACTTTGTCAGCATATGGGAAGAGATATCTGCACTTGATGCGGAGGCAAAAGCAAATATTGGATCAGTGTAGGACTAGGGGTGGGGATAGGTTGGGTGGGCTCATGTGAGGTGGAGTGCTAAGTCCCTTGAAGGGACATAGCGGCTGGATGTAATTGGTGGACTGAATGAGACAGTCTGCACACTTTTGCCTGCTAGGCAGTAAACGCTAGCAGGTGGAATACCGTTGCCCCATACTGGGGCAGCAGGTGTTGGATCCAAGGACATAAATTTGGAGATTGGTTGGTGAGGCAGTGGTGGAAAATTGACTTATTTTTTCTAAAATTGCTCAAAATTGATGTCAAGAAGAAAGAAAGCTTGAATTGAACTCTTTTAAAGTTTATTCATCCATATCATATGGAATGAAAAGTTAAACAATAATGAAAAAAGAAAAAAAAGAAAAAATATTTTATAAAAAAGCAAAAAAGTATAACTAATAATTTAGGACAAGCAAAAAATTTGTTATTTATCACCAACAATGCTCAAAGTCTTAGGAGCTTCATTTTTTAGTTTAATATCATTTCTTCAGGAGAGATAGGCAAATTATCCTAGGCCAAATCAATGATTAATATTTATGTAAGAAGAAGATTTATCCTCCACTTATAATCCAGTCAAGGCGAGGGAAATGTTAATTAACTAAAAAATAATTGTAAGACTATATTTATTTATATTAACCTGAAAGCTATGGCTTTGTGCCTATTATATCATGTTCTGATGTTTATAAGCTAGTCAATTGATTACTAACTAAAAATATTATAACTATAATAAGAACCAGGGTTTGTGGCCCCATAAGATTACTAATAACATTTAACTTAATAACCCACTATTGGAGGCCTTTTGGGTTAAGTTGAAGTTAGATTTTAAAGGCAATTGGGTTACAATTGAATTAATTTCGAATCAGTGATTTGTATTGTTTGGCAACCGTTTACTGTTGTTTAGAGGAATGATGGTTTAGCCTTTTTTGAGAAGCATTGATGAGATGCTGTCTTAAAATTATTTACTTATTTCAGAAAGTCGTTGACCACAGAGGTGGAGCTGGGTATATAGCAGGTAATCTCAGGTGTGAAGTAAAATTTTTGTTGTGGAGAAAAACCCCAGGAACCATGCCCATGAACCACTAGTTAGTAGTGGGTAAAAATAGGAGTTAAGGGCGAATATGCAGTTAGAATCAGAAGTGACCCTATTTAGACCCTTAAATTTGACTCAAGAAAATACAGAGAAAAAAACTTATTTTACTAAATAAAGAATTCAATTCTTTATTAATTTAAGTTCTATTGCGTCTTACTTTCATTATATTGATCAGGAAGATCAGAAGGTGGGTAGTCATAGTTTACATAGTGACAAGAAGGGGACAGCATAGTCTTAATTTTGAGGAGTTTAAATTTAATGAAGCACCATCTGTTGGCTTATTGTCTTCATAGAATAAACAACTGAAGCTCTATATATATTAAAATGAAGAACTAGCCATCTGATGCAGCAAAAAACTAAAAAACAGCTTTAGATCTTCAAAAATCTGATACATTACTATTTGGAACATAGTCAGGGCTTTGCACGAGCCTTGTAGCATATGTGTTGGTTTAAAAATACTTTACTGGTGATAAGCGCACACTTCTCTTGGTCTTCTGGTAAAGGTTTCATATGCTGATAACCACTTGCTAAGTACATGTCTGAGTAGTAGAGCGATCCACCAAGCTGTTTCAAGGCATCATCAATGAGTGGTAGGTGACAAGAATCTTTTTTATCACTTCGTTGAATCTTTAGTAGTCCATGGCTATGCAGTAAATCCCATCTTTCTTTCTTGTTAACAGTAGGGGTGACACGCAGGGGACTTTTGGAGTGGCGTACCAAGACTGCATCCTTAAGTTGCTGTAGCTTTCAAGATGATATCTTCTCTATTCTTAGTATGTGTTATGGCTTTGATAGGAAGTGAATGGAACTCCCAGTGTCAATCCTGTGAACTCCTCCCTTGCACAAGCCATAATCGTTAGGTCTGCTGCTAAATGCATCAGAATATTGGTCCAAGAGTTTATTTAGTTCACGTTTTTCCTGTGTGGTTTGCTTCTGAAGCCCAATCTCTTAAGTTTTGTAAACAGCGTGAACTGACTCAATTTTGGTGTAGTGGTACAATTTTACTTTAGCAATGAGTTGACTCTTATTAAACTTTACAAGATGCTTAACTATGTCTCTAAGGAGGACTTTGACTTCTCTTTAGTAGGTAGAATAATAAAATCCAGGCATCACTCTGGGTTCCTGTTCTCTGACTCTTTTAGTACAGTAACTTTTGAGAATAGTCTGTTTAAGTATATCAATACTGATGTTGACAAGAATAAATTCTGTTCTCCTGGAAGTAGGCCCATCTCTTCACTGGCATACAAGGGCAAACCAGACTCTGCCTCTATGGTCTGTGGTATCTGCTTTGGTTCCTTTGTCTTCATGGTATAGCTGACAATATAAGTGGAGTGCTCTATATTGACTAGGCATATTCACTTCTTCCACTCATTCTTCTTTTCGTCTTGGAAAACAAGTGGCATCTGGTAGTTGAGACTTACTAAACTCTAGTTGTAATCAATTTTTTTCCAAACTTAAATAGTAACTGAATTCCTATGAGGAAATCATAATGGTAAACATCAATCTCCACAGCCAGACCATACAAGACATTGCAGCCAGATTTCATGGGCAATTAAGAATAGTCTCCTAGTGTTTTTGGTTTACTCAGACCTTTAAGTTTTGAACTTGGTATGGTAATCAATGTCCATGGCAAACTTCTATTTCTTCATGAGCTTGGAAGGTATAACGTTGACTAGAGTATTGGTGCCCAGTACTTCTAGGACTTTGACTTTGTGTAGGGTGACTTCCACTTTTGTAATTCTCTTTCTAATAGTGATGACTGAGGTAAGAATGACACAGACTGTCGGACTGAATCCTCCTAACTCTATAGGAAGGCAGGACTCCTTGCAAGCCTCAGTTTACTTGCAATCTTTAATTAAATCTTCTTAAACAAATTATCAATGAGATTTTTTGTCATCAGTGATGCTTTCACCAATATGAGTATGAATAGAAGCTTGAGCCAATTAAGACTACTCAGTAGGCTAAAACTTTGCTTGGTTAATTAAGAGGCAGGCAAACAACCATTTAATTTTGATCTCCAATGACAAAGTATACTGAATCACCACATGACACAGGCTCCTCCTCATCAATTCTGATGGTGTAATGTACAATTAAATTAACTAATCCTAAGGACTCCTCTTTAGGTTCTTCTTATTTTCTTCCTTTAACTTAACGCAACTTCTCCAAAAGTGTCCTTCTTAATGAGAATTGTTGCATTTGAACTTAACAAAATTTGGGTACTTCTGTTCTACTGGGCGGTAAGCCTTCTTCTTAGGCCTATTATCACAACTTTGAGCAACATAAATGGCCTTTCTATCAGAGCGGCTTTGCTGATGGTTAGTATGTTTCTGATGTCTGACTCCGTCTTGTATAAGGCTTTATTGTAAATCATGGCCTCCTTAAAGGCCTTCTAGAGATTAAGGAGTTTTACGGCCTAAGTCATGTGCATCAGGGGTTGGGGGTGTAATTTCATCAAACTAAGTAAGAAGGTCTTTATAGTGACTACATAAAGGCTCCAGTCATGTAAAGCTGTTGTGCCTTGAGGTAAAATCGGTTTGCTCAGTCCACAATTGATTCAGGATTTCCAATTCTCATAATGAGGAATTCTTGTTTCATGTTGCAAAAGTCATGTGAACTTCTTACTTGGCAATAAGAATCTATTTACCTTTAGCCCAAGTGTTATGGGCGAAGTATAGCTTCTAGCACCTCCTGTTTTAAGCTCAAATATCCTTGTAAATGGCGATCTTACCGTTTGTCTTTGTCTCTGTCAGACATTTGCATCCCAGGCATCAGAAGAAGAATGTTGTGGGTGAAAATTGGCCAAATAGATGGAATGTCAGACATTTATGAGTCTACGAAAATATGGAAATCAAATATAATAATAACAATTTAGTCGGCCAAAAGATCCTTGATGACTCTCAGTGGAACCCCATAATTGGTGAAATAATTTTACGAAAACTAATCAGGTAAATAGCACAAAGTCAGGAAATCCAATTCCTCCGACTTCATGGCCCATTCTGGGGCACCCATCAAAGGGTTCACCCCCAGCCTCATCTAATCCTGTTCAAGCACCTATGCGGGAACTCCCCCTTTTGTAGGTGTGGCGGAGGTCCCCCAAGTTGAAAAGATTTTCTCATATGGGGGTTAGCTGAATTACATAAAGTCGTTACCTCATGGGTACATTTTGGCCAATAGTGATTCCCCATCCATCGTTTTGTTAAAGAGATGCGAGTTTGTCAACCCTCAATAGGCTAAAATTACATATTAACAAATTCAGAAATTTCCCAAGCCATACAAACGTCAAGCCTCAACATTATAAAATACCTTTATTAATTTATAGAAAATAACTCTCTTTTACCCTGCGTGGCGCCCATTAAACCATCTATAAATTTAAACTTTTATCATTATTTTATTTTTATTATTTTCCTACCAGCTGTAATAAAAGCCCCTAATTCACATTGTTATATTTCAAGGCTGCAAGCACCAGCAAGCCGATTTTAAAGCCAAAATCCAACAAGTGGTGCTCACTACAGGGGGCTCCTGTACACCATAAAAAACGTTATAATAATGGAAGCTTTTGGGGTGGTAACCCTTCTAGATTTTCTGCGGATATTAACCCTAGGCTAGCTCTTATGGAAAAACAGCTAGCCAGTGCTTTGTCTCGCCTCAAATGGCTCGAGCAGCACTCATCTCAATGCCCAGTTATTCAAAAACCCCTTTTTGAGACAAGTTCACACCTGGTGAGGGCAGTAGTTCTTCCTTCCTCTATGCCTATAAACTTTGATGGAAGGTGCAACTGACCAACAAAAAATCCAGTATATTCTTCCCTGCTTAAACCGTATAGCTCAAGAAATCATGGTCCCCACCATGGTCAACCTCAGCACTTGGGCGAAGATTAAGAAAGCGCTTATTGATGAGTTTGGCTCCAAACAGAGTTTGCAACGGCAGAAACAGGCCTTTATGTGCCTTAATCTGCAGGAGGGTGAATCAGTTACCTCTTATGTTGAGCACTTCTATACAAAAGCTCAACCTCTGTTGCTTGCCAAAATTCTCTCTTTTGATGAGGCAATTGCAGCTACCTTTCCTGGGTTAGCATCTCATCCTTCCTTGGTGATGCATCTCTCTTCTGTAAAGCGCACTTTCACAACTGTACGGGATATCAAGGAGGCCTTATTAACGGTTGCTGATATCTATGAGCTTGACCCTACCCAAGGATGTTTAAGTCAAGCAGATACGCCAAATAAGTTAGTTTCTACTACTGCTGTTACCCTTTGGAAACCTGCTCTTATGAAGTTGCCAGCACAAACGGTTACTTTTTCCTATAACAATAAGCGATGTTAATGGCTGTGATAGGGCAGTGCTTCCCTTCGTTTTCAGTTCAAAATACTCAGTTGGTGAAAGCAGTCGACCCTTCACCTTGTCTATCTTCTTCAGAGCGGTTTTCCCAAGTGGTTTCAAAGCCTGCTCTTCAGCCTAAACCCCTTTCTAGGGTCCCAATCACTCCTACTAACAATGGGGTAACGGACCAGGTCACAACGACTAAACCTCCTGTTTCACAAAAGCGCCCAGCCACTAAACGACCCAAAGCTGTTTAAGGTAAAGTATCTACCTCTCCAGTGCTACCCCTTCAACCTCTCATTCAGATAACACTAGTCTAAAGCCTATCTCCTTGAGGCAGCACCAACCCCTGCTTTGAAGGTCAAAACTCAAGCGGTGGCAGTTCCAACGCCTCCCCCAAAAGTAAATAAAGTTGAGGAGCAACCCCAGGACCTATCACCCCATAAGGGAAGTTTTAAACCTAACCCACCTCCTATGGGCTCCCTAACCTGCATTGATAATCCCTTTGACGACGAGTCTGAGGGGGTGATGAAAATGTTGGTCATTACGTTTTAGGAGCCCCAGGTGAAGTGGAGGTACCTGATCAACTGAACCCAGAGAGAGTGAATTGGGCTAAGTTCCCTCGTCACACTTACCTTCAGCAATTGATAAGGAGTCTTGAAATTATTGGCGCTGCCAGTGATGCTGATCAGCTTATTTCCACATTTCTCTGACCCACCCAGTGTATTCATACTCTTTAGGCTATCCAGGAGAATTACCCTAAAACTTCAAAACGCCTTGCCTCCACTCTTCATCTAAAAGAGGTCCTCGCTCTTCCCCCTTCCTTGGGTGGTACTTTAACTAAAGTGAAGGTCATTGTTAATGGTGTGCAGGTTAAAACTATCCTTGACACTGGGTCCCCAGTAAACGTTGTGTCAACTAAGCTCATAAAGAAAATTAAGATGGCCCCTGAACTTGACTACACTCAAGAGCTTGGAATGGCAGCCCCAAACAACACCCGTGCATTGGAGCCTACTCTTCTCTACCCATACGGTTTAAAAACTTCTCTTGTCAGCTCCAGCAGTAGCTTTGACCAATAACACTTATGATTTACTCATTGGAACCCAATTTATACTTGATATGAAGGTGTTATTAATTTGAAGCAAGGTTATCTCTCCCTGATTAACTATGAGGTTCCTCTGATTCTGTCTAATGAAGAGCTTAATAAAAAGGATTATGTTTGCACAGTTGAGTATCCTTCCTCCACTTTATCCCTGCATTACATCACGGCAGGACGGCATACAAAACTGTTGCCTCCCTCAGTGGATGCCCTTGATGGCATCCCTTTATATGCTTCTGAAGAGGTGGTCATTAAGGCTGGGGAACAAAAGGTAGTTGAAACAAAGTTTACCATGCAAATCCCACACAACTTCCTAATGCACCTCATTAGTATAGATGGAGTTAGTACTTTTTAGTCCAGAGTTTTGCCAGGTGTGTTAGACCCCGCCTATCATCGCCCTATAGATCTTTTGCTAGGGAATCTCACCAAGAAGAATATGGTGATAAGAAAGCACCAGGAGATTGGAAGAGGCCTGCTGCTACCCGTTGAGGACATCAAGCAAGTCCACTGTATTGGGTCTATGGCAGATATGGCTTACCGGCCAACCACTTCATATGTAACCTACCTTCTGTTCAAATCTCCAATGATTTAACCCCAGCTGAGCTGGATAAAGTCCATACTTTACTCGAGGCCTAAAGCGATATTTTTCCAAATCTGAAAATGACTATGGGAATATGAATGGGTGGATGCATACAATTGATGTTGGTGATGCTAAACCTGTTCACTCCAAGTCCTATTGCAAATCAAAAGTTGCTGAGCTACAGATGCAGACGGAGCTCAAACAGCTGGTGGAAGCTGGATTGCTGGTGCCGTCACAAAGCCCTTGGACCTCCCCCTTTTACTAATAAAGAAGAAGAATGGAGTACATTGGGTACTGACGGACTACCACAAATTAAATAACCTTACCAAGAAGGATAGCTATCCTATCCCTCATCTTGATGATGCTCTGGCTCAATTATTTGGGTCTAAATACTTCTCCTTCATGGACCTGGCTAGCAGTTATTGGCAAATGGACCTTTCTCCACAAGATCAGGAGAAATGTGCTCTTTTTTGCAGTGAAGGTCTCTTCCAACCTACCTGGCTAATGCAAGGGCTGTGCAACGCACCCGCAATTTCCAGTGAGCAATGGATCATATCATGCAGAATCTAAAGTTAAGCTGCGTCATTGTCTACCTTAATGATACTACAGTCTTTTCTAAGACTTTCAATAAACACCTCACACCTAAAGGAGGTGTTTCAATGCTTGCGGGCTTCTAGCATCAAATTAAAGCCCTCAAAATGCACATCTTTCCAGAGGAAGCTGGATTTTCTTGGACACTCTATATCCCAAGATGGGATTCAACCTCTTCAAGATAAAGTTGAAGCTATAGCTAAGATGCCTGAACCTGAAAACCCTTCATGACATCCAGGTATTCTTGGGTATGATGGGGTACTACCATCAATTTATACCAAAATTTGCGCAGCTCAGTGAGCCTCTCATACAGCTTTCAACTAAGAATACCCCTCTACATTGGGTACTGAACAAAAAGCCGCCTTTGAGACTCTGAAGGTGCTATTACAAAAAAGACCAATACTCCATCATCCTGACTACAAAAACCATTTATGTTTGTTGAATTTTTGGTATATTGAGAGTGACTGGTTTTTCTTATAAGGTTAGACGGAGTTTTGAACGTCTATTGTAGGAAGACAAAAGACTAGATAGTGACTATAATTAAGATATAACTCCTTGGTAATTCTACTGGAAGTTGTATTATCTTGTCATTACTTAGATGATGGCATGCTGCCCTGATCTTCCTTATCCTAAGTAAATCCTTGACATAACACAATCTAAAGTATCAATACAAAAGCTTATAAATTAAATTATAGAACTGTAGGAATATTTGTTGTTTTTTATTAGTAATAACTTGGGATAATTTATAGGGTTCAATGTTCACCACATCTTACCTATAACACCTCAATTTTAATGGTATTTGGCCAGAGAAAGTAATGAGTTCATTTGAGGGTCTACAATCCATTCAACTCAAAACATCCTAATCATCTCAAAGTCAGTCTCAAACTCAGAAATATATTCAAGACAGCATTTCTAACATTTCTGTAAATAGCTGAACTGATACTCATCTTAAGCAATCGGCAGCACATACCAAGGCGATCCATACCACTAATTAGTAATTAATTTGATCAAAAACTCATTTGATATTAAAAACTAATTTTGACATAGACCAACAAAGCCCACGTGCCCAGGTTATTTAGTTGGCTATTATTATAGGTCCAACTAAACCAACAAAGCCCCCATGTCCATTTCATCATAGTCAAATATACAAAGTGGAATTGCTAGGCCACAAATCTTAAGCTGTACATAAGCTTAAGATATTCCTGATCTATATTTCACTGATATTTGATATGATTTATAATAAATTAAGCTTGTTAACATTATTATGTACCTATCTAATATTCGACAATTAGATTCAGTCAACAACCCAACATCTACCCCACCTTGACTGGATACAAATGGCGGTACTCTTTTCTCTGATTCACAATGTCCAACCTTTCTCGCTCATCCAAATATGAATGATATCTCAATAGTCTTTCTGCCGCTGACTGACAAATCTTCTTATGACTAAGCAAGTCTATGCGGCGTGCAATGGTTAACTTGGGTGTGTTGCCCACAATTTCACAAGCTGGATCGACCAGCTAAGCTTCTACGATCCTTGAGGGTTCATTTTCATGTCCCACAGTAATTTCACCAATCATTAATGAACCTGAACAAACCCTTTTGAATCAAATTACTATTCATCAAACTTCTCAATGGGTCAAACAAGATCCTTCCACAACTCTTTCATTAACCATTCAGGCTTCAGAAGTTGAACACCCTTAAGAAACTCTTATCTGACACCAATTCACTTTGTATGGGAATCTTCTTACTGACTTTTTGTTTGCCCTTTTTTCTATTTTCCCTTCTAAAAACCTCATGTCCTCTCTACATGTGGGCAGTGTGGCTTCATTAGGTTTTGAGCTCAATTTGATGTCAGAGCTCATAAAATGCCTATTTGTCATCTGTACTTGCTAGTGGTCCTGATATTGCCCCATTTGATATATTTGAGGCCAATCAGGCCATTATTTTTGCTAACTCAGTTTCTAGGATTTGGTGCAAACCCGCTTTGGTGCATACAGATTTACACTTTCCGTTGGGCATCAAGGCTCAGGTTTCTAAAGTTTGATGTATCCTGGTTTTATACCGAGAACTTTGTAAAAGCCTGGCGAAAGGGCTTCCAGAAAAGTATGTTCCACAGATTGCTCTTCTGGGTGCATGTGTTCACTTCCCTACTTCCTCATAAACCTCTGACTCTGTGCCCAATAAGTGCAGGGTATTAGATGAGGCATGTTCACAGATGTTCCATGCAAAATTTTTCCTCCCCCAGCTTACCCTTGCCTCGAAAGTCTCCTTGCTGACTGTATCTTCCTTTCAGCGGCATTTACTCCCAAATTGAACCTTTCCAGCCAGTTCTAAAGACCATTTCAGTGGTCTTTCCCTCTAGTTCAATGGCTTTTAAATGCTGACAAGGCCAGCGTGCCTGGTGCCAAGCCTTTTGGGTTTAGCACATCTCTGGCAGGGTTTGGATAGTTGAGATTTGTTTAAAATTCATATTTCTCCGATTCATTCTAACTCTCCTCCCCCTCCTGAAGCAGAGTTACCTAGTTTCAATGATGACAAAGCACATATTTCTGAATAAAAGTTTATAGTTATTTATTTATTAATTTTCTATATTTTTAATATTATATTTTTATTATTAATATTATAACATTACTTCTTATACCTTTCTCTTTTTTTATTTTTAATATTACTAATGTTATTATTATTATTATTATAATTATTATTATGTTAATCTTTACAATATGGACAAAGGAATTTAGCGTGTAACAATTCACAACCCAGCCGCCTTGATCCTTTATAGTATATACATCTTCAGATAATTTTTTCCAATACAATAAACGGACCTTTCCAAAGCAAGGCAAGCTTGTGTGCGCGCGACCTGCGCTATGAGTATCACAATATACTAAGTCCCCTTCTTTAAATTTAGTCACCATAGCCCATTTGGTGTCATCATAGCTCTTCTGAATAGTTTTTTGACTAATTGCATTTTGATAAGCTTCCTATTGTAACTTGATTAATGTCTTTGCCAGCTGCTCAATATAATTATTCTGACTAATTGCTTCAGTTGAACTGAGGACCAAATATAATAATGGAGGCAAAGATGGCTGTCTACCATATAGAAGTCAAAACGGAGAGTGGCCAGTACTGCTGTGATGTCCAATATTGTATGCAAACATGGTAGCACCTATTGAGGTATCCCATTGTGAAGGTGCTAAGGCTGCGTTTTTGTGTAAAATGCTGACTAGAGTGCCATTCAATCGCTATACCATACCACTAGTTTCAGGATGGTATGGTGTTGATAGCACTCCTTTGATAGACATCAACTCATTTAGCCGTTGTATCATTTGAGCAGTAAAATTTGTGCCATTATCTGTCAAGATCTTCTGTGGGCATCCGTGCTTGTAAATTCATTATCCATAATGAACTTGGCAGTAGTTAAGGCCCCAACATCTTGGATTGCTTTTGCTTCCACCAATTTTATAAGATGGTTGATAGCAACAATTATGTATTTGTCGCCTAGGCTGCTCACAGGCAAAGGGCCAACTACATCTTTCAATACGGTATGCCAAGCCCAGTTGGGTTTGATTAAATGATATTTCACATCTGACTTCATAGGCTTTGTAATTTGACAAGAATGACATTTGTTGAGTATATCTTAGATATCGAATCACATTTAATCCCAGTAGTAATTTGACCAAATTAATTCTAGCATCTTAGTTAATCCTCCATGCCCCACGGCCTTGTGCACTTGTGTAATAATTTCCATTCAGTCAGAAGGTTTTGGGAAAATTTGATGCTGCCCATTGGGCCTGAGCTGATATAAAACTCCATTCCTATATTCAGTGTCAGTTAATGCTTTTTTGATTGCTTTTTTCACTTCAGTTGGCTTGTAATTATCGCTTTCCCACCCTGAGTTATCAGAATTGCTTCTTTGATGACTCAGGCCAGATACACTAGGGCGTTGAGGCACTGAATCATGGCTGGAGGAACTTGGGTTAGCCAAAGCAACCATTCTACTGGGCATCTGCCGACGTGGCACAGTATCTACTTCAGTGACTACTTCTGAAGCTTCATCTTCTTAGTATTCATAAGCATTTCCAGTTGAATGGTTTGTAGCACATTGGCAACGCCCATCATCCAAGTTTTGGATCTGCTCATTAATTTCATTCTTCCAATTAATTTTTTGAATCTTTAACTTTAACTTTGCAATTTCCTCATTCAAAGTGGTGGTTTGCAATTGCAAATTGGAAATCACTTAGTCTTTTTCCTTAATTGTCTTCTTACACTGATTCACTTCTCCATGAAGAAGATTATTTGCTCATTAATATTGGTGACCTCCTCATTAATATTATTGATCTGATGATGAGATGATCAATAGAATCTTGAATTTTTCCGTTTTCTGCCCATTGGCCTTCAAATTGTGTTTGCCAATAATTGATTTTTTCAGTTAACTCATCCTTCATCTGCAAAATTTGGGCGCACAAACATCGATACTGATTATGAACTTCATCATTAGTATTTAACTGTGCCTCTTAAGCTTCATGATTAAGCCTCATGAACTCTGAAGCATTAATTGAAGTTTGTGTGATGTTGTTGACCCAAGTTTTGGTAATTCCTCTTTCTTCTAAGAAATTGCCAAGGATAGGATGCAATCTATTGTTTAGCTCTTGTGCTAATTCTGCCGCTCTGTCATTAGCCCAAGTATTTAGATTATAATTCGCTTCTAAGCTAGAACGGATTTCATCAAAGTTGGCCTCTAAACGATCATTTAAAATTTGGGCCAGCTGGCTGGAGATTTGTGAGAAGTTAATCAACTCAGAAATGGCTGCATGATGGTGAGCAATTGTCATCTGAGATTTTCTAGAGGTGGGATGTACAAATTCAATTAGGTATTGGGCAATATTCTCTATACCAATTAAATTCTTTCTGACTTGAGCTACACTCAATTGATAATGAGCTAGATATCTCATCCACAGAACATCTTGCTGTCGTTGATGATAAAAAAGGATTACTGCTGTTTTCCACAGGCCCTTGTCCCATTTGGTATCCTCTTAACAACTGATGCTCAAGTTGTTCAAGTTCATCATGTGAAATGGGCTCATCAGGGTAAGTAATGATAGGTATATTGTTCAAATTAATTTGAGACACAGTCATTTCTTTATTCCCATTAGGTCCAGTAATAGTTCTAAATAATTGATTGGGACTACTCCCATACTCGCCACGTTCACCATCTGCATTCCAAGCCATGAGCGCCACTTGTTGAATTTTTGGTATATTGAGAGTGACTGGTTCTTCTTATAAGGTAAGACGGAGTTTTGAACGTCTATTGTATGAAGACAACAGACCAGACGGTGAATATAATTAAGATATAACTCCTTGGTAATTCTACTGGAAGTTGTATTATCCTGTCATTACTTAGACGATGGCATGCTGCCCTGATCTTCCTGATCCTAAGTAAATCCTTGACATAACACAATCTAAAGTATCAATACAAAAGCTTATAAAAATAAATTATAGAACTGTAGGAATATTTTTTGTTTTGCTATTAGGAATAACTTGGGATAGTTTATAGGGTTCAATGTTCACCACATCTTACCCATGACACCTCAATTATAATGGTATATGGCCAGAGAAAGTAACGAGTTCATTTGAGGGTCTACAATCCATTCAACTCAAAACATCCTAATCATCTCAGAGTCAGTCTCAAACTCAGAAATATATTCAAGACAGCATTTCTAACATGTCTGTAAATAGCTGAACTGATACTCATCTTAAGCAATCGGCAGCACATACCAAGGCGATCCATACCACTAATTAGTAATTAATTTGATTGAAAAATCAATTGACATAAAAAACAAATTTTGACATAGACCAACAAAGCCCACATGCCTGGGTTATTTAGTTGGCTATTATTATAGGTCCAACTAAACCAACAAAGCCCCTGCGCCTGTCATCATAGTCAAATATTATTAAGTGGAATTTCTAGGCCACAAATCTTAAGCTGTACATAGGCTTAAGATATTCCTGATCTATATCACTGATATCTGATATGAGTCATAACAAATTAAGCTTGTTAACATTATTATGTTCCTATCTAATATCTGATTTTTAGATTCAGTTAAAAACTCAACAATGTTGTTCATGGATGCCTCTGACTACACTGTTGTAGCTATCTTGGCTCAATTGGATGAGCATGGAGTTGATCATCCCATGTCTTACTTTAGAAAAATACTTTCTAAAGCTGAGCGTAACTACAGCGTCACGGAGAAGGAGTGTTTGGATGTCCTGCTTTTTGTCAACCATTCCCACCTCTTTCTATATGGGACTCCCTTCAAAGTAATCACTGACCACGCCTCTTTAAAGTGGTTGCAGATCATAAGGACCCCAGGGGCGGTTGGCTCACTGGGCTTTGAAGCTCAAGCATTATGATATTCTATTGAACATTGGGAAGGAACCCTCCACATGAATGTAGATGGGTTAACATGGCTTCCTGTTCTTCACTTAGACAAAAGTGAAGCTGAGAGGGTACACGATCTCCTCATGACTCCTGACACATGGGCTGATGAAGATAAACCAGTACAGAAGATGCTCTCTCATCATTCCCAAAAACAAAAGTAAAGAATGGGAAATTATATAAGAAAGTAGTAGTAAAGTGGTTGCCCTATCTCCATCCATCTGAGCGTGTCCTTGTCATTTTAGAGTCTCACACTATCATGGGGCATGGCGGAGTATGCAAAACCTATGAGTGGATAAAAGAGCGGTATTATTGGGAGGGAATTATGGAGACCATAACCAAAGACTTAGATGCATGCCTGACATGTAAGAAACAAACCAGCTTCAAGACCAGATATCAATATCAACCTACGACGCCCCACCAACCCTTCAATACCATAAGTTTGGACGTAATAGGTCCTCTCCATCAAACTAGTAGTGGAAACTGCTATATTTTGGTAGGTATTAATCATTTTACAAAGTGGGTTGAAGCTGTGGCTCTTCCAGCTCAGACTGCTAAAGCAACGGCTACCTTCTTACATCAGTACATCTTCATCAGCATGGGTGCCCCTAGGTCCTCCTATGTGACAATGGGAAAATTTTTACTTCACGAGTGGTAAAGCTCCTCGCTACTTCTATGGGAACTCACCATATCTTCTCAGCCCCCTATAACCCATCCACAAATGGGGCGGTAGAAAGAGTAAATGAGACATTGGTCTCAATTTTACGCAAAATGGCCACTTCAAACCCTCTCCACTGGGATCTCTACTTGCCCAGTGCCCTCATGGCCTACTGTATTAGCTACAATTGCATCCTTAAGGTGTCCCCTTTCCGTGTGTTATATGGGCGAGAACCTGTGGTGTCAGAATTATCAGCCAAGGATATTTTCTCTGATCTGACTGATCCTGAACAAGCCATGAAAAAGTTAGCTCAACACATCATCCAATTGGAAATAGAGGCCATGACTAATTTAGCAAAGGCTGTTACCAACGAAGGCCAAGCTGAAAATGAGCTCAGGTCCCCACTTCCTTCATTCCAAGTATCCGACTTGGTCCTATATTACCACAACCAAATCACCCCAAGAAGTGAAAATCTTGGCTCTATCTGGGAAGGGCCTTTTTCTATTACATACAAGTGGGGGGATGAATATTCTATCAAATCACTCACTTCTGGACTCACCATCAACTGAGTTCATGGCCGCTTCCTTTGGCCCTATTCTCCCCTCAACATCCTTGAGGGGGTAATGTCAGACATTTGCCTCCCAGGCCTCAGAAGAAGAATGTTGTGGTTAAAAAAGGGCCAAATAGAGGGAATGTCGGACATATACAAGTCTGCGATAATAAGGAAATCAAATTTAATAATAATAACAATTTAGTCAGCCAAAAGACCCTGGATGACTCTCAGTGGAACCCCATAATTGGTAAAATAATTTTACAAAAACTAATCAGGTAAATAGCACAAGGTCAGGAAATCCAAATTCTCCGACTTCATGGCCTATTCTGGGGCACCCATCAAAGGGTTCACTCCCAGCCTCATCTAATCCTGTTGTTGAGATTTTTGCCCATATTCCAAGCCTGCTTGATTACCTGGTATTTCTAGGGGGAAAATTCCCTAAGGTGAAGTGAATCAGAAATTGTTTGGCCTGAGTTTTGGAGTAACTACGTTTGGGGGGTTTTGGGATATTTTGCTGGTTGTATCTGTCAGGGATCAATCCAGATGGATACTTAAGATCTTGTCAGGTGGAGTTGCCAACAAAATAGGGGCATCTGATAGTGATTAACTATCAGGTGTACTGATTGGGATCGGTCAGATTTCATCACTAACTGTTTTGAAATGAATAGCAATTTGTGAGGCGAGTGATGCCACCTGAAACTAGCGAATTGATTGGTTGGTGAGTGACCTGCTATAATGGGTAATAAGTCACATTACCTAAGCAGGTCACTAGCCAAATCTGGTTGGTTTGCTTGGATTGAGAGGAAAATGTTAGGGACACGTTTTTTGACTCTTTCCATTTGAGGTTTTGAGGATATCCAATATTGGAATCCTAGCCAGGATGGGGAAGACCATCGCTGCTGAGACAAGGATGGGCGATTCAATGGCAACGGCTGCCATTTCATTGAAGAGGTGTCAACCAAGGGTTAGACAGCTAAATTCCCCACCATATATTCCCTAGGATTTACTATAATAAAAACAGTGTTTACAGTACTTTATAATAAAAAGCATTATTTACATTACCAATTCAGTATATAGTTAATCTATTATCAGATTCTATTGTGTTGTTATGTCTCAAGGATATTATTGCAGAGGACAATAATTAGAAGACTCTCAGAGAGAAGAGTAAAGATCCGAGTGGGGATCTAGAGAAAAAGGAGCCACAATCAGGGATAGCTGCTGACAGTGTGTTGGGCTGAAAGAGATTGTCACCGGGGTATCTCAGTGAAGATTGGGTGGACAAGAGCAAGGGAATGAATCCCTATGAGAACGACTTCAAGAGTTTTTAAATCAGGAATAATGGCTGAGCGTTTTGCCTAAATATAATTCATACTCAAATATATGGATAATAGTCTCCATACTATTATCAATTATTAATTCATTCTATACAACGCGCCAAAGTGCACAAGGAAACTGAACCTGTGCATTAAAAAGGTTACTGGGTTGCTGCTGATAACAACTACCAAAGTAAATTTTTACACCTGTTCAAGCACCTATGCGGGAACTGCCCCCTTTGATAGGCGTGGTGGAGGTCCCCCAAGGTAAAAAAATTTTCTCAGATGGGAATTGGCTGAAATACATCAAGTCATTACCTCATGGGTACATTTTGGCCAATAGTGATTCCCCATCCATCGTTTCATTGAAGAGATGCAAGTTTGTTGAGCCTCAATTGGCTAAAATTGCATATTACCAAATTTGGAAATTTTCCAGGTCATACAAACATTGAGCATCAACGTTTAAAATACCTTTATTGATTTAATAAAACAAAACATTCTTTTATCCCTGAGTGGCGCCCATTAAACCATCTATAAATTTAAGCTTTTTATAATTATCTTATTTTTATTATTTTCCTAACAGCGGTAATAAAAGCCCCTTATTTACATTGTTGGATTACAAGGCTGCAAGCACAAGTGAGACAATTTCAAAGCCAAAATCCAACAGGCTCCTTCCATGCTGTTTTTTACTGATGAAGAATTTGGCTATAGTTCCCTCACCAAGAGTGAACGTAATCTTGAATTATGGGAAAAATTGGGAACTTCTCAGGTTCAATCTGATGTGTTGGTTGTACCACTGTCGCTGATGTATTGTTACTGGTGGTGCTCCCTCCCAAGTAGGTAATGGTTTGAGAGGGGATAGACGTCACACTTGCATGGTGCCCACAATCTCTTTCAAACAATCCAACTAAATATTGTGGCTTTTTCACTTGGGAGAAATAAGTTAGCTCTGTACAGTTCTTAGTTCTCACTCTTCAAAAATCCAACTTATTTCTCACTTGAGTTTATCCAGCTCCCTAATTCTTTCCTGAGATGGTAATTACCTGACCCTTCTTAGCTCAATAGTTGTAGTGTGTGTACGCACATAACTGCATAGGTAAGAGAACCCTCTTGGAACTTGATTAAACCTCTTGATCTTATTATCTCATTTTTATGAGGTCAGCTTCCTATAATCTCTGGTATAGTATGATCTACTTCCAGGGATTGAATAGAAAACAGCTTAAATTTGGGTAAAAGGTATATTTTATTGGATAATCAGATGAATTCGTACTTGATTTATCTGCCTTATAAAACAAGAACGTCCCAAAGGAAGATTAATTGACAGCGGTTACAATGGGTATAATGAGTAAAATGGTACTTGATCTCAAGAGATATATCATTTGAGTCAAGGGCATGCGCGTGACAATTTTTGAAGGGTTATAGATCAAGAAGAAAGGTGAACTCTAGAACAAAGCAGCAACTAGATTTTGGGCATTTGTTTTATATGAAACTTATAAATGGAAGAGCTAAATTATTTAATCACTTAAGTTGAATCAATAGTTCAACACATATCTCCCCCTTGACTTGACTTATACGTTGGGTGACTCACTTGAGGAGGGTGTTTACAATAATTATAGGGTCTCAAGAATTAGGCAAGTATTCTGTTAATGATCCTCACATCAGACAGATGCTTTATGATATAAATGTAAAAAAGGACCCTTCTAGAACTACATAGGGTCCATTCCACAAGATAGCCATCTTATGTGTTCGTCAATATCAATATATATTGCTTATAATACTTTATCACCCTTTTTGAACTGATGTAACGTACCATTGTGAATGTAATCAAAAACTTTTTGGTTTATCTTGAAAATTGTAGCTTCTCCATAAGATTTAGGTAGGATGTTGATTAGCCCCTAACTATAAATTAAAGTACCCTTAAGCCATATTTAACTTCATTTTCTACAATAGAATTCATTAGGGGTATCAAGGCAGGCTTTCAGCCATAGAGTAGTTAAAAGAGATAACCCCTTGTAGCTATGGTATCCAATATTATAGGAAAAATGGTGGCCACAATGTAAAGGGTCCATCGCAAAGGAGATGTAGCATCAAATTTGTGTAGTATCTTCTTTAAGGACCCATTTACCCTATCTACAGTATCGTTAGTCTCAGGGTGATAAGAGCATCCAGGACTCCTCCAATTTCAATGAGTTCATATCGTTTTAGATCAATATGGAAGTAAATTTGGTGGCGTTATCAGCCAGTATTGCTTGATAGAACTCATGTGTAAAAATTTTACTCTAGGTGATTATTGGCAAGCAACCCAGTAACCTTTTTACTGCACAGGTTCAGTTTCCTCATGTACTTTGTCGCGTTGTATAGAATGTATTATCAATCAATAATAGTATGGATACTATTATCCATAATTGAGATTGAACTATATTTTGGCCCAACGCGCGGCCAGTATTTATAATTAAATATTTTTGAAGTTGTACTCATAAGAATTTGTTCCATATACTCTTGTCCACCCAATCTTTGCTAAGATACCCTGGTGACAGTCTCTCTCGCCTAACACAAAGTCAGAAGCTATCCCTGATTGTGGCTCCTTTTTCTCTAAATCCCCGCTCATATCTTTACTCTTCTCTCTGATAATCTTCCAATTATTGCCCTCTGCAATAATATCCTTGAGATAGAACAACACAATAGAAGCTGATAGTCTAACTATACATTAAATTGATAATACTGTAAAGTACTAGTTATTTGAAAGCTGGTTTCACAGATAATGTTTTTTTGTTATAGTAAATACTAAGGAATTATATAGTGGGGAATTCGGCTGTCTAACCCTCAGTTGACACTTCTTCAATGAAACGGCAGCTGTTGCCATTAAATCACCCATCCTCATCTTGGCAGTGATGGTCTTCCCCAATAATGGCTAGAATTCCAATATTAGACACCCTTGAGACCTCAAATGTGAAGAGTAAGAAAACGTGTCCCTAACGTTTTCCTCTCAATCCAAGCGAGCCAACCATATTTGGCTAGCGACCTTCTTAGGTAATGGGACCTATTACCCATTATGGCAGGTCACTCACCAACCAATTAATCCGCTATTTGCAGGTGGCATCACTCGCCTAACAACTTGCTATTCATTCCCAAACAGTTAGTGATGAAAACTGACCTATCCCAATCAGTAAACCTGATAGTTAATCACTATCAGATGTCCCTATTTTGTCAGCAACTCTACCTGACGAGATCTCAAGCATCCATCTGGATTGATCCCTGACAGATACAACCAGGTGAATATCCCAAAACCCCCCAAACGTAGTTTCTCCAAAACTTGGGCCAACCAATTTCTGATTCACTTCACCTTAGAGAATTTTCCTCTAGAAATACCAGGTAATCTAGCAGTCTGGGAATATGGGCAAAAATCCCAACACATCCCCCTCTTGCCTAGATTTCCAGTGAGAAAAGGACTGGGGCATGAGAACACCGCTTTGGACACTTGGTCAAATACTTCATTGGCTCAATTAAAGTATGATTGTCAATACTCACTCTTCTCGGGACAACCTTTGGCATTTGGTTCTCTTCCTCTTCCTCCTTGCTACTGCCTTCTCAGAGCGCAGTCCCCGTGACCTGCTGTCATGCCAGGCTGATCAATTTACTTGTGATGATATTTGTCCTAGGATCCAGTTTTCCCCCTGTCAGGGTATATGACCCGCTGTCATATTCAGGTTTCTTGATCCAGCGTCCTTAATTTCCTGATTTTCTCCTTGTCCTAGACAGGAGACCCTTGCCATCAATGTTCATTTCATGGCTTAATTAGAAATACTTATTTCTTATTCTCCCTTGTTATTTATTTCAAAACTCTTGGCATAAGTCATTCCTAATTCTTCCCTTGGAGAGCTTATCTCATTATTTTAATTAGTTTTCTCCGAAATTGGAGCTTAATGATTATAGAGTGCATGATATCAACTTCTATATAAGTCTGACATCCCCCTCTTGTCCAGCTCATATGTTGAATTCTGAGTCGCGCTACCAGCAGCTCCTCAGTAATTTGTCTGATCCAGACCTCTGTATCGTCCAGCAGATGAGTTGGGATGCTTGATGGAACCTTTTTTATGGTCCTTCCAGGACTCATACGCTTAGTCTGGTGCAAGCAGCTAGTCCTTCCATCAAATTACCAGAAATGGTAACTAATCCCTCCAAAAACCAAGCTGGCTATCATTTCAAACAACTCTCAGCTGACTCTTCCTCTGCAGTCGATTCCAGAGTTAAACTTTGAAACTCTCCTGTATTTGGCTCCTTTCACTGATTCTCTGAACATCATTGTAGATGCTCCAGAGATTATGCTGGTTGTTCTGGATCGTTTGTTTCTGGCTGGGTCAGACCTGCTCCCTGAGTTTCTCTTCTGACTTGGTCAATTTTTACAAACCTGCTGTTCCGGTCTATAAGCTCTCAATTGATAACAGTATTCACTTCGAGCTCCCCTATGCTGTACTCTAGGCCCAAGTCACCAAGGATTTGATGCTAGCGCTGAATCCCTCTGATCTTGATAACCTTCTGGATTGGGAAACCACCACTTATGCTCTTCGCTTTGCTGGCCAAGTTCTTCAAAGATGATCCATGAAGCTTCCAGCCTCGCGCTAGGTTCCACCGTTCATTCAGCTTTAGCTTACAAGAAGCCCATAGTCACCGCTTGCAAGATGCAATCCACTCTCTGCACAACTATCTCTTCTCCAGTGCTTCCCAGCGATATCTTCTGCTGATGGTGTTGATAGGGGGCATGATTTGGAAACCCCCATCAAGCATCCCTTCTTTGTTGCCAGCCCATATGTCTGGTATCCTTGATGAAACCCATCAGCAGGCACTCAGGACTAATCTTCTGGCTCTGGTGCCATATTGGTATTACTCGGGGTTATTTGCCAATTGCCTCTTTTTATACTGTTGCTTTCCTCACCGCTTCAGGGTTTTGTGATTGGCTTCCTCCAAAATCTCAATTCCCCTTCCCCTAGTCGCTTTTTCACAGGGCTTGGCATCCGTTCAATGAACGTGGTTTCATGTCTTGCCCTCACTAGCATCCAATCACATATCAAATTTGACGGGCTGTTCATTCAAACCGCGATCCATCCTCCCTCCCCTAAGAGGCAACATAGGCGGAATCATCCCCGTACCAAGGACAATCAATTAAAATAAAAATTATAAAATATATTGGATTTTTTCTATGTGGTTTGTAATTTTTTTCCAATATCTTTTATCAATTTTTTTATCTTTATTCTTCTTTTTTACTATGGGACTTGACCTTGTTTTGGTTCAGCGGTCCATCATTTTTTATTTTTTCCACCAAACTGGGTCCTGGGTACTTGAACCTGCCAGTTTTCTATGGTCCAGAAGTCCTTTTTGGACTTAACCATCTAGATTGGTTCAGAGGTCCTATCTTTGGACTTGACCTAATCATCAGGACATGACCAACTTAATGGTTCATCAGTCCTTCAGAAACTCTTTTATTTTTTTCATTGATCCAATTCTTTATATACTTAGCATGGACTCAATTCACAAGTATTCCATCCAAGAGATTCTTGATGGAGTAAGCATTGGTCACCGTCTTGGTGATTACTTTGAATGGATCCAACCACAATGCATCTAATTTGTTTCTTTTTCCAGTACATGCATATCGCAATAGGCAACTCTTTCCCTATTTGATATTCTGCTAAGGCCGGTCAGTTCTTGTCATATGTCAATTTCTCACATATCCTTTTTTAAGGCTGTATCCAATGCTTGCAATTGCATATTGATCAGGATACTCATTAGTCAGTTCAAGTATTGCTTGGTACTCATCCCCAACGTAGGTTCCACCACCAAATATTAAATTGGCGGCAACGCGGCCTTTCTTCTATATAATAATCCAAACGGCATCTTTCCCATTGCTGTATGATGACTAATGTTGTAGGCGAACGTCACCAAACTCAGGTACATTCCCCACATGGAAGTTCTCCCTGTGACTATCTTCATTAAAGTCACGGCCAGCGTTCCATTGACCTATTCTACCAGTCCATTCATCTCCGGCCAGTATGGTACTGACATGAATCCTCAGATCCACATTATTTCATCTAACCTCAGGATCACATGAGATGTGAAGTTGGTCCCATTGTTGCTCAGCAGGACTTGCGGACATCCATGCTGGTATACCAATTGATCCAGGACGAACCTCGCAGTACTGGTAGCATCTACCCTGGTTAGGGCCTTCATCTCGACCCATCTTGTCAGATGGTCAATGGCAACTATGTAGTACTTGATTCCCCCTGAGCTCATTGTCAGAGTTCCCATCACATCAATGGACACTTTATGCCAAGCAAATCCAGGCGGATCAGTCATTATCCAGTTGTATTCTTATGTGGTTTGTTCAGCTGGCACTCCATGCAACAAGCTAGATAATCCATGACATTGTGGTTGATCAATTCCCAGTAATAATACTGGAAATTAAGGTCAGTTGTTTTCCTCAGGCCTCTATGCCTGACAACCTTGTGAGCTGCTTGTACTATTGCTGCTCTTTCCAATGGCTTTGGGAATAACAGCTGCTTCCTGTTGATTGTCTTGAATACTTGTACATCCATGGTCTCAGTGGTTTCCATTGCTTTTCTATGCGCACCTTGGATTTCTTGGGGGTTAGTCCCCATTTTTTCCTTTGACCATTCTCTAGAATAGCTCTTCTGCCTGCGGGTATACCAACTGAACCATTGGCAACCATGATAAGCCATCCGCGTTCTGGTGAGAAGCCCCCACTCAGTGGACTATCTCATAATTGTAAGCCTGAAGCTTAAGTGCCCATTGGGCCAGTCATCCTTCCAGTTCTCTTAGATTGTGCAGCCAATGCAGCGAAGAGTAGTCTGTCACCACCTTAAAGTGCATTCCATGGATGTACACCTGAAACTGCTTGCATGCATAAATGATCGCAAGGCATTCCCACTCAGTCATGGTGTAGTTCCTCTCAGCAGCTGAGAGTATCCAGCTCACATATGCCACTGGATGTTCGTCCCTAAGTTCGTCTACTTGGCTCAGTACAGCGCCGATCACCTCAACAAAGCATCAGTTTGAATGATAAATCTCCTGATTATAATTTGGATATTTCAGGATTGGTGAATCTATCAAATATCGGCATAACTCATCAAAGGAGTCCTGGGCCTCTTCATTCCATACAAATTCTTTTTTTGGATCCTTAATAAATGGAATAATGGCTCGGCTATTTTGGCGAAGTCCTGAATAAATCTTCTGTAGTATCTGACCATCTCAAGGAACACTTGGATGTCTCAGACACTCTTCAGTACATCCATATGCTCTATAGCTGCTATCTTCTGGGTTTGCGGCTGCAATCCACTTGAGTTGATTACAAACCCCAGTTATTCCAGCTCTTTCTTGAAGAAGTGGCACTTCCTTGGCTTGATCTTCAGGTTGTCCATGGACAGTTGCTTAAAAGTTCTTTCAAGTGGTGGAGATGATCAGTAAACGTCCTACTGAACATTTTGATATTGTCCAGATATACCAGGATGCATGACAACTTCAGGTCCCTTAGTATCGCATACATGGCCCTCTGAAACGTTGCAGGCGCATTGCATAGACCCTGGGGCATCCTCATCGGTTGGTATAGCCCCTGTGCGTTAATAATTGTGCATTTTTCGTGTCTTCCTTTGGCAAGTTGATCTGCCAATATCTTGAGATCAGATCCATTGCAGAGAAATACTTCGCTTCTCCTAAACAATCCAGAGCATTGTCAATCCTCAGTAGGGGATACAAATCCTTCTTTGTAATTTTATTCAGCATTTGGTAGTCAATCACCACCTGGTTGGATCCATCCTTCTTCTTCACAATCACTATTGGACTCGCCCAGGGACTTGACAACGGAACTAGAAGCCCATGCTTCACTAGTCAGCTGATTTCATCCTCCACTACCGCTTCAGTGGCTTTTGATCTTCAGATCGATCTCATCCTTATTGGTAAGTTTTCCCCAGTGTCAACCTTGTGGATTACATCTCATGCAAATCCCAAATTGTGGTCATCCCAGTGAACACTTCCCGATATTTCCCAAATAGTTCAAGCACATCCTCCTGCTGGTTTTCTGGCAGATCAACAAACTTCACCCAATTAACCAATAGGTTGATACTTTCAGCTACCCCAGCCAGTAATACCATTTTGTCAAGAGACCCAAAATCGTGGAATCGTCTCAATTCAGACATCAGGATCAGATGAAAAAATGTGATGATCTGATTCTTCCTGATCTTCTTCAGTTTTTTACTTAAATTCGCCAGGAGAACTCAAATTTCTCCGTGGCCTGGCATTATTATCTCAGGAGCCACCCATGGCTCCACTCTGGACTTCTTCCAGGGGCTTCCAACCTCCCCATACAACAGCTCAGGAATCTCCAATGTCAACCCTGTGTCGACTATCATCTGAGATCCTGGCAGTATGGTCTTCTCATTATTGATCCTCAGTGGAATTCCTCAGTTCTCTAGGATTTCCGTCAGCATTTCTCATTGCTTCTGACCAACTAATTGATATCAAATAGGGACAATGCCATCATTGTAAACAAATTGATAAAGTTGTTTCTCCTATTCAGTGGAGCTTCACCATCCTTCTGGTATACCAATGGTAATATCTGACCCAGGATGGTCAACATGTTATCCTCGAAGTACAAATAGCTCCATATTTCCTTAAAAACTCCATTCCAATCAGAGTGTCATAGTTTTGATTTGTAAGGATTATGGATGGCGCAGATACCACCAACGACCTAAATTGTAGTGGAAGCGCACTATACGCTCCACAGGAAAAAGTGGTGTTCAGCCCAGATGTCCCATATTCTCTCTTGTGTTCCAAGTTTGGCAAGATCTTCATCCTCTTTACCAACTTGGTCGAGACAATATTGATGGGTGCTCCCATGTCAACAATCGCCCTCACCCTCACTTGATTCACTTGTATATATATATATACCTGAAGTATTGTAATATAGTATTTACTGAATGAATGGTAGCGTTATTAGCAAATCTAGGGTGTGGATAATTTGCACCAATAATTCAAAAATAATTCCTTTATCACGCTGAGGGGGATAGACAGATTAGCCTCATCTAAAAAGACGTCAGATAACTCTTAAGGATTCTCAGCGATTTGGATCTTATCCACCAGTTGTCAGGCATATGGCTGAGCAACTTCCTGGATTATTTTGGGGTCAATTCTCTTTGCCCTGGCTTTGGTCATGGCATTCACATCCATATTGACCACTTGATATAGCTGATCCTGCTCGTCAACTACAAACAGATCATTAATACCGATTTCTTATTCATGATATATATAGTGGTATAAAATCAGTGGTATCAATAGTTACGCCGGTGGATTTTGCACAGGGTTTGATTCACTGAGCAATCAGGACCAACGATATGATGATTGTTGTTCGCAAAGCAACAGAATAAACTTAAAATAAATATAGTGCACTTGCTCCCACAACCTCTTTTTATCAAATATTCTTAGTACCGTGGATTCTTTCTAATCCACTTCCCTCAACTCATTTAACAACCACCTCCTCTTAATCACCCATCTCGCTTATATTACAATGGCTTGGACGATACCATTCTCATAGCTTGGACTATTCAGTTCCACCAATTCTCCTCATTTCAGCTGGTTATTCTTTAATTCTCTATCGCCCTAATTGAAGGAAATTTAATTTGTATTTGTCAAATGTCAAATGTCAACATCGCCTTATTTAGAGGCAATCCAATAATAAACCCGTTATATCCAATAAAACCCATTAATCCCAATATCGCCTCATCTTGAAGCACTCAAATAATCATATCTTATATCATTTTTGGCGGATTCCACCCTAGCTGTCCCACGATTATCATCCAGTCATATTGTAAACATGACATTGCCCCCTCCTTGTCTGGACAATAAGGCTCCTATTGCGTGTCTGGTTGGAGGAACTTTGCGTGTACTTGGTTAATGATCTGACCACTTGTGGGATCCTTGATGGTATATGCATCAACCCCAGTTTTCTCTATAACTTTGAACAGAACAGTCCAAATACTGGCCAGCTTGTGTTTCCGCCCAAAACCATGTTGGTCATGGAAGAGAACCATATCGCCATCCTTGAATGTCGCCAGCCCACTATGATGTATCTAATTGGTGGCCTGATTCCTAATCTTCTTGGCTAAGCTGAAGAAATATGCTTCAGTTTGAAGTTTGATCAGAATGTTTGCGAGGTTTGTCAAATAGCAGTGGGGTTCCACTCCGCCAGTGTCTTCCACACATGAATAAAGTAATGTTGTAAGGGCTGGGTGCTAGCTGTATAGTAGTTGGAAGGGACTCTTCCCTATGGCGGAATTATAACTAATGTTATAGGCAAACACGGCAGTGAAAAGAAAAGAACTCCAATAAAAAGGGCAATCCGTTACTAATTTTCATAGTATGTTCACCAAAGTTCCATTCACCTGTTTGACCATTCCTATAGACTTGGAGTAATATGGGGTCATCAGAACTCTGCGGATACCCATAAGCTTGTTCAGTTTGGGGAGGATGTGCGAAGCAAAGTTGGTTCTGTTATCAGTGAGAATGAACTGAGGGCAGCCGTGGCGCTGAATAATGCATTCCATTAATAACTTGGCCACTGTAACTGCACCTAAATCCCTATTGCCCTCACTTTAACCCACCAGGTCAAGTGGTCAATAGCCACCAGAATTTACTTACACCAGTTAGCTCCTGTTGGCAAGGGACCAACGACATCAATAGAGACTGTATGCCAAGCAATGTGAGGTTTAACTAACTGGTATGAAGTCTTATGGCGGAATGGCTTCTCCACTTGGCACTGATGGCAACAGGAAATGGTTTTGAGCTCATCAAAATTTATACTTTCCCAATAGTACCAAGGGCGCAACAACTCCATTGTCTTGCGCACTCCACCATGTCTGACTGCCTTGTGGGCGCTTATAATAATTCCCAGCCGTGCTGAGGGTCACGGAAAATCACCGTAGAATTGCCAATCCACTTATACAATTCTTCATTCCATTGGAAGGTATTTGTTTGCATTTAATTCAACGCTTTAATCACTTGAGGCGGTTCATCGTCATATTTTCTGCTGAGAATTTTGTCAAACATTATGTCACTTATATCTGCTGTAACTGCAATTGTTGGCTATCTTGATAAGCAATTGGCGTTTTGGTGTTTTGCTCCTGGTCAATGAAGGATTTTGAAGTCATAAGCTTTCAGCTTAAGAGCTCATTGGGCTAGCCTCCCCTCAGGCTCTTTCAAGTTCTGCAACCAGTGCACTGACGCATGATCCTTTACAACCTTAAGCTTTACTCTGTGCAAGTAGACTCAGAACTGCTTATATGCATAAATCACCACTAAGCACTCTCACTTGGTTATGGTGTAATTTTGTTCATGGAAATAAAGCTACGACTGCAGTATGCCACAGGGTGCTTATCCCCCTAATCGTCTTCTGAGACAGTACCACCCCAACAGCGGAAAGTGATGCGTCCATCTGCACTATAAATTCCTTATTGAAATTAGGGTAGTGTAACATGGGCGCACTAATTAGTGCCGTTTGAAGTGTATCAAAGGCACATTGGCGCCATTCCGTCCATTTGAACATGACATCCTTCTTTAGTAGCTCAAACAATGGACCTCCATTCCATTTGAAATTGGGTATAAAGCGTCAGTAATAACCCACCATCCCCAAAACACCTGAATGTCCCGCTTACTAACTGGCTTAGTCATCTTCTGGATAGCCTCCACCTTGGCGGGTTGGGGTCTCCGCCCAGTTGCATCCACCACAAAACCGAGGTACTCTAGCTGATCCTTGAAGATATGGCATTTTTGGGGCTTGATCTTATATATTGGCCTCAGCCTGTTGGCGAAATACCTCTTCCAAATGGGTAAGGTGTTCAGTGAACATTTTATAGAAGATGTTAATATCATTAAGGTACACAATTACACATGATAGCTTCAGATCGCCCAGAATGGTGTACATTGCTCGTTGAAACGTAGCTGGGGCATTACATAGCCCTTGCGGCATCTGAGTTGGATAAAAAACCCTTTGGATGTGATTATGGCGCATTTTTCTTGTTCTGCCGTGGGCAACTCAATCTGCCAATAACCAGATATCATGTCCATTTTCAAGAAGTAGCTAGCTCCACCTAACCAATCCAGCGCATCATCAATCCGTGGCAGAGGGTATGAGTCTTTTTTGGTGACACTATTGAGCTTCTGGTAGTCGATTACTATGCAGTTAGTACCTTCTTCTTTTTAACAATTAGGACAGGTGAAGCCCACGGACCCTTAGATGGTTTGAGCATTCCCTGCTCTAGCAGCTTGTCAATCTCCTCAGTGATGACTTTTTCAGCTGCCCTTGATTGGTGGATTGGCTGAGACCTAATGAGGGGATGATCCCCGGTGTCCAGTCAATGAACAACCCCCTGAGCTGATCCCAAATCACGATCATCAATTCCAAAAACCTCTTTAATTTTGAAATAAATCTTCCACCTTATCCTTCTGATCTTCTGATAACCCCATAAAATTCTCCTGTGGCACAACCGTCATTACACAGGGAGGCAGCTTAATGGGCAGACTAAATTCATCCAAGGAACCAAACTCATGAACCTGGTTGATCTCCTCAAACAGGTTCAGATGTAGGTATGCTATAACTCTGATGCCAGCGGATTTATAGTGGTCTGCTCTTAAGATTTGCAATCAATATTTTGATCTCCCCATGACCCAGAAGTATGATGCGTGGAGCCACGTGGGGCTCAAGCCGCGATTGCTGATAAGGCCTAATGATCTCCTTGTAAGCCCAGCTGGCACTTCCACCTCTAACTCAGTGTCTACTATTACTTGGTGTCCAGAGGGAATGGATATAGCTCCAGCTGCTCTAAGCGGTAGCCCCTGATATTCATATATCTGATGGGGAAGGGCCCAAGTTTTCCCTTTTAATCAATGATAGCGCACTGGAATTACCCCATCGCTGTAGGCAAGGTTGATTTGTCCCATATGTACTGAATCCTTTGGCACTCTGCTGGAGGTAAAATAAATTGGGATCTGCTGTCCCAAAATAGTGAGGGTCTCTTCCATCATGTCAATGACAGCCCCATAGTGTCTCATAAAAGCAGTCCTAATCAACAGATTGTAGTTGCTATTTGTAATACTACCACTGGAGCCACCACAACAACGGATCCAAACCTCAAGGGAAGTGTGCTATACGCTCCCTCAGAGACCGTGGTCTCCACCCTAGCAGTCCCATACACCATCCGGTGGTCTATGTCAAGTTTTAAAAATACTTCGCCACCAACTTAGTGGAGGCAATGTTAACAAGAGCGCCCATATCAATTATAGCTCATAATCAGGTTTTGGCTACCACAATGTCACAGTAGGTGCACTCTGAGTAAGATGAATGCCGGGAATTACTATGTGTACATTCAGAGGTTCACATTTTCCCTGGAAATTTATAATACTTTGCACTGACTGTAGGGTACTCTGTTATAATAGCGTCCACTGGAAGGGCGACCTCTACTCCTTTAAGAGACAATACATCTGTGAACGGTTCTAGCTGGTCTGAAGGACTTTGGTCAAACATTTGGCAAGTGTAAGGCTTTGGCTGCTCCGGAAAGCTTGTGTTCACTGTTTCTTTGACTTGTGTTTGAGACAGCGCATTTACTTCCCCAACCGGCTGTTGGTAGAGGGAGGTATCTTCATACTGGGAGGCTTCTGCTGCAATTTATACAGTAGCTTTAGGTGGGACGTATGAATTTGAGATAGTGGAAGTATCGAGTCCCATCTCTACTCCACTCCAACCTTTCCCTGATAACTTTGATCCTGTTGTATGTAAGGGATCCGTCAATTAGGGCACCATCTCATGTGCCCAGTGCAACTGCAATTAAAACAACTTACTCCATAGGTTCTACGTCTGTGCTTAATATAAGTTGGCCCACTTGGAAGGGTATTCAAAAGAGGATCAGTGTAATCAGACCCACATTGGTAGATCTCCTGCTGTCAATCAGCATATTTAGGGCCAAAGTGGTAGTTGGTCAGTTGTTGATTGGTAGATATGGGATGGATGTTGGACTACAGTGAGTAACCTGGCGAAACCTGCACCAACTGATTGATTCCCCTCACATAATTAGGGTCAGCAACGGCGACAGTGTGAATCTGTTCAATGTTGGGTGGCAGGAAAGTTACAGCTAAGCGACGTTCAAACTGAACAAGTTTAAGAAGGGGTACATCAGCCTCCAACAATGGGGCCATGACGTTGAAAAGCTCAGGGTATGGCTTCACCGCAGATGACATAGCGATGCACACATTAACTTCAGATAAAAACCCTGCCCTGATCAACACATGGGCTTCCTTTGTAAAATGCTCAGCAAATGTGGTGAGGGTCTCATTTCGCTGAGACCCAATGGTCAAGGACTCAGCTTTCCGCTGCGTCATCTTTGCATTTCCGCCAAACAACCACAGAACCATCTTCTTAACTTCTTGGTATGTAATGTAACTAACTGGAAGATAACAGACGACTTGATCAGCACTTCCAACATCCAAGGTTGAGATCAACAGTTTTTCCCTTCGCAGGTCCAAGGTTCCTTCAGATGCAAACTCAAATTGTCAAAAGAACCCATGAATATTTCTATCACGATCAAATGGCGGCAGAATTATACAGCAAACTTTCTGAAGCAGCTTACCTTGTCTTTTGAGCACAGTGTCTAATGCAAGTTTCAATTCCTCATATGCAATGGCCCCAGCGTCTTGTTTAGATTCCTTATCAAGGCAACTGGACTGCGACATAGCAGGCAACTGGGTTTTATTATTTTTATAACTGATCAATGGGCCCCCTGTGGTGAGCACAACTGTTATAAAATTGGCGGTATCAATAGATACGCCAGCGGATTTTGCACAGGGTTTGACCCACTGAGCAATCAGGACCAATGATATAATGATTGTTGTCCGCAAAACAACAGAATAAACTTAAAATAAATATAGAGCACTTTCTTTACAACCTCTTTTTTATTAAATATTCTTAATACCGCGGATTCTTTCTATTCCGCTTCCCTCAACTCACTTAACAACCACCTCCTCTTAATCACCCATCTCGCTTATATTACAGTGGCTTGGGCAATACCATTCTCATAGCTTTGACTATTCAGTTCCACCAATTCTCCTCATTTCAGCTGGTTATTCTTTAGTTCTCTATCGCCCTAATTGTAGGCAACTTAATTTGTATTCGTCAAATGTTGACATCGCCTTATTTAGAGGCAATCTAATATTAAATCAGTTATATCCAATAAAACCTGTTAATCCTAATATCGCCTCATCTTGAGGCACTTGAATAATCATATCTTATATCATTTTGGAGGATTCCATCCTAGCTGTCTCATGATTATCATCCAGTCATATCAGAATCGTGACAGGGAGGAACAGGTTTCTCCACCACTCTAGACTGTTCCTTGTCTAGGCAGTGGGTTTTTTTCCCAAATCCTTGGCGGCTGCTGTCTCCTTGGCCTGGACCACGTTATTCTGATCCTTCAGCTTTTTTATATTGTATGGCGAAATGTCTTTTCCTGCCACACCAATAGCAGACCTTCTCTTTCTTGTTTAACCATTAGGATTCTTCAGGCTTATTCCCTGACACAGTTCAATTGGTAGCCTCCTTAGCTCCTTCATTTCCCTTCATGGGATTTGGATTTCATATGGGATTGGACTTGAAGCTTCTATTTGGGGCATCAAATGTCGCTCCCAAAATCTTCAAGTTATCTACCATTTGCGAGGTAGTTATTTCCATTGTGAACATGGAAAACATCATATGAAGCAAATTGCAATAGGGCTGAAGGGCACTTGCAAAGCAATTCTAGCATCAAAGTCGTCCAATACTTTCACTCCAGCCAGGATCTGCGACTCCTGGTAAAATTGATCCGCAAAACTAGCAGAGACTCATCTTTATGGAACTGGATTCCCATAAATTCTTGCTTGCATTTTGACATGCGTGTTTAACTCCTGAACTCCTTAATGATGGCCGCCTTTGCCTCAGCATATGACCAGCTGTCCCCCTCCAGGTGAGTAACACTAAGTTTTGACAGTCAGTGTCCAGGCAATTCATGACCATCAACGCCTTTTTATGATCTCTGTAGCCATTCATGGACATGTCAAACATTCAGAAAAATGCTGGGGCATTAGCCTGATGGAATGTTGGCAATTTTGGCATTGCCCTAAATTCCTCTGAGTCGTTTCTGGCTGATTCTCTTGGTACAGCTACTTGCTAACTTGTGTAGTGACTTTGGGAATTATCTCTGAAATGGCATAAAAAGCGGGTGGCATGTTCCTTGGGGTATTTGATTTCCCAAGCTTGTGTGAAGACTTCTTTCTTCAGCATCGCTTGCCATATCAGGCTCAAAAGCATATCTGTGAGCTTTAAGTTCCTCCACTTGTTTGATTAATTTCTTGATATCTTCACCAAATTTTCTTAAATGAACGTGATCCACTTCTCACACCATCTTCAGGTATAGGACCTCTCGAACAAGGTCTCCTTCTTTCTTCTTCAACGAGTTTACTTTGCCGAGTAACTTGTTCCCAAAGTTGGCTGCATTCTCTACTCCTTCCTCCGCCTTGGCGACTCATTTTTCCAAGGCTGCAAACTCCCGATGGTCCGCTGAGTTTAAGGCATTCTGGTTTACAGTGGCGATCTCAGTCCATAGTTTGCATAGCTCTTCTTTATATGACATTATTATAAATTCTTTACTAAACTGCCCCTGTAGTGAGCACCAACTTGTAAAAGATTACTCTAGGTTGACTATTGGCAAGCAACCCAGTAACCTTTTTACTGCACAGGTTTAGTTTCCTCATGCACTTTGTCGCGTTGTATAGAATGTATTATCAATCAATAATAGTATGGAGACTATTATCTGTATTTGAGATTGAACTATATTTTGGCCCAACGCGCGGCCAGTATTTATAATTAAATACTCTTGAAGTTTTACTCATAGGGAGTTATTCTTTATACTCTTGTCCACCAGATCTTTGCTAAGATACCCCAGTGACAGTCTCTCTTGGCCCAACACACAGTCAGTAGCTATCCCTGATTGTGGTTCCTTCATCTCTAGATCCCCACTTGGATCTTTGCTCTTCTCTCTGATATTATTCAAATATCGCTCTCTGCAATTATATCCTTGAGATAGAACAACACAATAGAAGCTGATAGTCTAACTATACACCAAATTGATAATACTGTAAAGTACTATTTATCTAAAAGCTGGTTTCAGAGATAATGTTTATTGTTATAGTAAATCCTAGGGAATTATATAGTGGGAATTTTGGCTGTCTAACCCTCAGTTGACACCTCTTCAATGATACGGCAGCCGTTGCTATCAAATCACCCATCCTCATTTCAGCAGCGATGGTCTTCCTCATCCTGTCTATGATTCTGTCATTGGACATCCCTGAGGCCTCAAATTGAAAAAGTTGGAAAATGTGTCCCTAACGTTTTCCTCTCAATCCAAGCAAACCAACCATATTTGGCTAGTGACCTGCTTAGTTAATAGGACTTATTATCCATTATGGCAGGTCACTCACCAACCAATTGTTTCACTAGTTGCAGGCAGCATCACTCACCTCACAACTTGCTATTCATTCCCTAACAGTTGGTGATGAAACCCGACCAATCCCAATTGGTACACCTGATAGTTAATCACTATCAGATGCCCCTATTTCATCGGTAACTCCACCCAATGAGATCTTAAGTATTCATCTGGATCGATCCCCTAATGGATACAACCAGGCAAATATCTCAAAATCCCCCAAACGTAGCTCCTCCAAAACTTGGGCCAACCAATTTCTGATTCACTTCGCCTTAGGAAATTTTCCCCTAGCGATACCAAGTAATCTAGCAGGCTGGGAATATGGGCAAAAATCCCAACACCATGTCAATGTATATTTCATAATAAACTTAGCATTAGTGACCGCCCCAGTATCAAGAACAGGTTTAGTTTTGACCCACTTCATCAAGTGGTCAATATGCTACAATGATGTATTGGTGGTTGAAGTTGCTGATGGGCAAAGGGTTGATACTATTGAAAGTTAGTGGAGTTTTTTGGCTATTGAGTTTGACAATCAGACAATCATCAAGATGTTCTGAAGGTCAACCCACATAAATATACCAGTAGTAACTCTGTTGTACTGCAATAAAGTCTTGGTAAGCCCACCATGGCCAACAGTTTGATGATCTTACACAATTACTATGGGCCGTTGAGATGGGGAAGGAGATAAACAACTTTAGCCATCATTTCCACTTTTATAAAATATACCATATAAAAATCTCAGTGTGACGAATTAAATGATCTAGAGCTTTCCAAAATTTAGGTTGCTCATTTTCATATCAGCAAGCCTTCATCTTATCATATATTTGGTTGGAAAATGGTTACAACACTAAATTGACAGGCAGTCTAGAGAGACCGTCAGCATTCTGATGGGATGACCATAAGTTACTTATGACTTTATAGTCTTAATCCTGAAGCTTATACCCCATCTTTCCAACTGCCTTTCCAAGCTCCTTTAAATATAAAATCCATCATAGCGAATCATTATTGGTGACAATCTGAAACTTGATTTCATGCAGGTATAACCAGAATTGTTTTCAAGCAAAGATGACGGTCAAACATTTACATTCCATTACCTTATAGTTTCTCTAACATTAAGTGAGGGCATGGCTACAAAAGAATACTGGGTGTTCCTCCCCATGATCATCATGTTGGGATAATACCGCTACAATGGCCGTTATCTAGGCTTCAGATCTAATGGTAAAAGGTTTTTAAAGTCTGGGTAGCAAAGATGGGCGCTTGAGTTAAGGTAACATGTAACTTAATAAAAGCGTCTTCTCACTCTGCAGACCATTAAAAAATCACTCCGTTATCAACAAATGAAACAGTGATTCAGCTACCTGATTGAATCTTATATTGAAGTGACAATAATATCTTCATCCCAGGAATAGCTGTAAATATCATTTATTATCAGGACTAATCATTTGATTAATGACTTTAAGCTTTTGGGGATGTTATCATATCCATTGTATGTCACTGATGAGGCCTAAATACTACATTTGGGACTTAAAGAATTGAAATTTTTATTGGTTTTATTTTTTAAATGAGCCTTAGCTAGCTGACTAATTAATTCCTTTTATTGGGACATACATTGGGAAAAGTACTTTAAACACATTGATATCATTGAGATTTCATAATATAGATTAGCTCTAAATTATCTAGAATAGAGTCCATAGCTTTCTGAAAAGGTGAAGGCGAGTTGCAATGATACTGGGGCATACAGGTAGGCTGGTATAGCCCTTGGGAGGTGATAGTCGCGCATTTCTCCTTTTCATCCTTAGGCAAGTCAATATGCCAATAGCCACTTATATCTAGCGCAGTAAAATATTTGGTACCCCAATCTGTCAAGAGCATTATCTAATTGGGGCAAATGGTAAGAATCAAATTTGGTGATTTTAGTTAATTGATGGTAATCAATAACCACCTGGTTAGAGCCTTCCTTCTTATTAACAATGAGCATGGGGATAGCTCATGGACTGCAGGAGGGAACAATCATGACTTGCTGCAACAGCTAATTGAACTCTTTCTGAACAACTTCATTGTTAGCTTTACTTCATTGAATAGGCCTAGAACGTATAAACCTGGCATCACCAGTTGATATAATGCTGAATCCCTTTAGCACACCCCAAGTCGTAGTCACTAGTGGAAAGTATCTGAGCATATTTGTAGCAGTGCCAAAGCTTGATTCTTTTGTTCTTCCAAAGCCTTCTAAATGTTCTTAGTAAACGATTAAACAAACATTCAACGCTGCAACCAGCATCCTATACTCCAATAACATCCCAAAACATTTGACAGACTGAATTTTGTTTTGGAGTACAAGGTGAATGTGGGCGATCTGATTTTCCTATGTAATCTTCAGGGTAGTTAGTTTTCCAGAAGTATGCAGATCTCTCCATGCCCATGAATAATTAATCCTGGAACAGCATAGGGTTTGATAAGAATTCTTTCCCACGGGGAGTAGATCTCTCCCAAAATTCTTCCAGTAGGTCCAGGGACAACTCAGTACTGAAAGCCTGTTGTTTCATTGGGAGTTACTCGTAACTATTGACCTCCAATAGTAAAAAACCCTGTTTTGGGGGATATTAGCGAGAGCTAATTACAATGCTCAACTTGCTGGTAACAGATGGAAAGTATCCCATTGGTGCAAGTTACATCAATAAGATTGTTGCAGTTAGAAAAGGGAACTTTTTTCTTCATGTGAGTAATGTAGAGGTAGCACTTGGCCAAAAGTCTTGAAAACACTTTCTTCATATCTAAAGACAAATCCATAGAATTTAAGGAAGCTGATATTGATTTCAATTGATGATTGTTACCAGGCAATATGATAGGTGGAGAACTGACTTGTAGGGAGCCATTCTCATGGGTAAAGCACTATAATCTCCTTCAATAATAATGCTCTCAGGGCCGGCGGTTGCTTACTGTTGGTGATAGGCCAGGTCTGAGTTAATCTTCAGTCTCTTTTCGAAATGACTTATAGTTACATTTACCAGAGCTCCACTATGAACTATTGCATGTACTAATATCTTATTAACTACTATACATAAGTGAAATTATAGAAATAGATTAACTATGTTCTTAATAAAAGTATGGCAGATGCATACACTAAATCATAATGATTTTGATTTTTTACCAACATCTGGGAAATGTGTGTACAATGTCTTTAGGGAAAGAATCACCTTAACCCCTTTCAGAGGGGGCAGCTCTTTAGAGTCCCCAACTTCCTCAAAGTGAGATTTCTCCATGAGTTGAATGACATAGTATCTAAAGGCAATCTATTGGCCTTTGTTCTGCAGAGCAGCATGCTGGCTCCAGGTTATGGTTAAAAATTGATTGGGAGAGCTGTCAATTGAGGGTGGGAGTGATCTTTAAGTAGCTTCTTCTTTGTGTCTCCATTTTAGAAAAACAGTTGGCCAGCAATAGAGTACCCCTCCACTGTTATTGGCTGTCTTTTACCTGATCCTCGTTATCTGTGGGGAGACCACACAGCTTATACTAGGCCGCTTCATTGGAAATTTTGCTGCGTAGTAGCCCTTGGAGTTGCAATCCAACAAGTCACGTCAGTAGCTCTGCGTCAAGGTCTTGGGATCCCACACCAAAGGTGACCAGTTACTGTTGCATTTTAATGTTAACTGAGTGTTGATTAGATTAAGTTTCAAGTTTTGATATTAGGTGGCCCAAGGGTGACTTTACATTATTTTAATAGTCAATAACAGTGGGGGTGCCCAACTACTTGAAAATCACCGTTATTAGTGACCAATGCAACTCAGGGTATTTATTAGTAGCATTCTGAATGGCAATCTTAACATCAAAATTGACCATTGCTTTTGCTCCTAGTACACCTGAGCATAATAGAATCTAACAAAAAGCTCATAAATTGGTCTCATTCTTCTGAAGTTGTACAGTCATGAAATTGGCCTTGTGAGGGGCAATTTGTTTTAACTTCTGAATTCTCTTAACATGGCGCTTTCAACATCTGAGAAACTCCAATTATTAGATCAGTGTATCCCCCCTTTAGGTTGGGACCACCTAGTGCTAAAAAAAGAAACTCCAATTATCTTCAAGTAGGTAAGGCATTATTAGGTCACAGCTTTAATCGTCTAAGCATTTATCATAGTGATAGCCTGTTAGCAATTGTTAGCCCCATACATAGTCAACTTGAACAACTTTAGAAAGGATTGTACGTTCCCATGCCAATCTAAATTAGGTAAATTGACAGGAACAAATTATTGAAAAGACTAAAAGGGTATGCTAGAGGCGGAGGTTTCAAAAGTTGCCTGGGAAGAGCAACTTGGGGTCTTGGGTTACTATGTTCACCAGCGCGACTTTAGGGTTATGATGGAGGCCCTAATGAATGAGGAAGGGCCAATAGAGCAGCTGGCATAGTGCGTTGGGGCTGGGTGGAGCAGCCATGACAGATTCTACTGCAGAAGATTTTTTCCTAATTATTCTGGGTTGTTCTTGGATGTGGACTCAGATGTCACATCAACAACGGCCATTGTTCAAATTGGCCTCTATACACTATTTTTAAAGCAAACATGCTTCCTGGTCCTTTTCAGTCTGTTCTTTGAACTTCTTCAAGGTGACAATCTATGCTTGTATCCTAAAATTAAGGAACAAAGATCAGCATTCTCATTTTTTTGATTTTGTTAACATTGCATAAGTCTTGCATGGTTCATCAGAGGTCATTATTAGCCTGTAAGACATCTTCAAAATCATTATTAGATGTAACTCAGGTGTCCTTTAAGGCTTTGATGCCTTAGCGTATGGTGTTCTGCTGTCTCTGAAGTACCTTAGTTCCTACTGGAGGGCTTAGGTTGCTTCACCAGTACTGCCATTTTGTTGCCTGCAACTTACATCTCCTGTTACTTGTGCTGGCGATGTTTCTCCAGTTATGAAGCTTTCTGAACTTCCATTTGTTCAGCATTTATTTTGTTCCAAGCCTATTAATGAAATTAATTCATTTTATTTACCCAAACAGCAGTAACACCTCTCTCATTCATGGAGTGGTGACTAATTTCAATTATGTTTTGGTTCAATTTCTTGATAAGCTCATCCAGTTGCTGCGAGATTTGGTGGCTGAGCTTATGTTTTGTGTCAATGGCCTGTCATACTCCTTGGAAGCTATTCTCCAGCTGGTTGTACAGGGAGCACATATCATCCAGACTTTTCTGGTTTTTATGAAATGCCACCATAATTAAAAAAGGTGACAGGCTTCAGTCGTTTGGGAATTGCATACTGTGTTCTTACTTACCACATGATTTATTAGCCTAGATGTTTGTGCTGCTCAATAAGGATGATATTTTACTATAGTTCATGCCACGGAATCACAAATAATCTTCTTGCCATAACTGGTTTTGGATGTTTTGGTGGTAGGATAGGGAGAGCAGGAGGTCATCCATTTTGTAACTAAATGATTGAAATCCTCAAAACAATTACTGACCAATCTGCTGAAATTTGCTCTAGGGTAAAGGTATAATAACCAAATCTCTTAAATTGAGGGGAGTATCTCCATCCTATCTTGGTTTGGACCATCTGAGAAGGGCTCGGTGGGGTGACATGGAACATGATAGCTTGATTCACTTTCGTTATCTTCTACTCTTGCAATAGACTCCATGGTGTCACTGGAAAAGATAAGTTAATTTATGCCCCTGTAGTGAGCACCACAATGTAATGCATGGAAATGTACACTACTGCATATGTGAGAGTTCCCTCTTAAAACTTACTCGATCCTCTTGACTTTAGACTTCAGTACACTTGATGAGGTCTGCTTCCTATAACCCTGGTATAGTGTTGGGATTTTGAAATGCCCATACTATCCAGCATTAATACTGTTATAATGGATTACCTTTTTTATCCACTGATTTTCAATTTTTATTATAAAGTTACTCTATAGCATATGTGGGAGTTATCATTATTTTAGTACTTATTGTTTGTGCTAAATTCTTTATAGATATCAACTATCTTCCAGATTCATTACACCAGATTATTAATGTTCTGTCGCATGATCACCAACAATGTTTTCAAGTGTTTTGAGTATTAGTTTAATTATTATTAATCAAATTTTCTTGCTCAGAACAATTGGGTTTGTTGTCAGTCAATAAGGGTTTGTTGGCAGTTGCAAAAGAGTTGATTACGCCTATTTTGGAAGCAACTTGTGGGTTAGCCCAAAGCAACGCAAATTAGTATTGGTGGGTAAATGGTCTCATTACCTAGGCAAGTTGATAGCTTAATAAGTTTAATCCGCTGGGGTTGGATAAAGGCAATGGTACATGCTATTTTAGAATCAAACCCAAGTGGGTCATGACCTAGTTGGCAGCAGAATCTGACTAGGAGGATGAAGTAATCTTCATTTCAGATGGCTCATAAGGATTATATTCATTGGCAATGAATGCTATTCCCATTGGGGGTGCCATTGGAATGGTTGGGCGCCAAATTCCCTATAAAATCCCTTAATATTTTAATTAATAATATTAGTAGTTCAGAATTCTTTGAAAAACATTTTGATACTTATGTAAAATTTATTGTACCCTTGTAATTAGAGTGGAATAGATGGTTTTTTCTTTTTTATTTGTCTTGTGCCAGCCCTTGGGATTAGAGTTGAAGGGATAGTTTTCCCTTGTCCGATTGTTCTCCAGTACTTCTGTTTAAGAATTTGAAATTTATTTTTTGTCCAGAAGTGCCTTCCAGATACCAGATGGAAGAGCGTCAGCACTTGTCTATCTGTCAGGAAATTGAAATGAATGGACAATAAGCCTATATTATTGATGGCGGATCATCATTTATCTGTCAAGATCTAGTTTAGAGCATTTAATGATTTAACATGATTTTATATGGGACGACGCTAAGTGATTTGACATTAGCCAAATATGGGAATTCTGCTGGAACTTCCAATGATGAGTCAAGCATGATGAAAATGGGAGAAGCTGAGTAGCTTTATGGATGGGCTGAAGAGTGGCTGAAGAGATGAGTGAAAAGGGGGAAATAAAGAATGAAGGGGAAAATATTTTAGTTGATAACACGTTGTGGATTCTATGGTGTAGGATTAAAGGGATAATGGTAGTGAACTCTGCTGTTTGAAGTAAAGATAGTGTTATGAAGCCTTTAGCTCTAAGTTATATTCTTTACGCTTGTTTGAGGAATGATAATCCTCATATTGTCTTTCTATTGCATCAGTAGGAAACCTTCCTGTGAAACCCTTTGTCAGATTACAACCTATTCCACCGGATTTTACAACAGTAGTGCTCACAACAGGGGGCCCTCAGATCCAACCAAATCGCCAAGTTATCCAAACCATGACAAATCCAGTTAGCACTGAAAGGAAACTGTCCCAGCCTACTGAGTTAGCGCAGTACGCTGACATCAAGCTAACTTTGAATACAATATGGCAAAAAAAGATGAGCTTTTTCATGAGCGTAAAGTGGCGATGGATCAGTTTAAAGAAGTGTTGTCAGCTCCATATCCTCAATCAGCAGGATATACAATTATCAGACTGCTTCAATGACATTATCAGGCAGCTAAACTGCGTAAAGCATCAAATAAAGGCTTATTACCTAAACCCAGAGTCCCTGCGGGGAAGCTGACGAGCAAACAGGGGATGATAGTGAAGGACAACGGCATTATAGTAGCTATGAAGTTGAGGAAGGTTTAGCAGAACTATTTGCCAACCAAGCAGGAATCATGAGTCAGTTCACATCTAGCAGAATCTTGGGGGATGATTACGCCTCACTAAAAAGAGTTCCTCACGTTTTTGCAGTGTTGTCATTGGAAGAGGGCCAGGATGCTTCCAATCCTTTGGACAAGCCAAGTTACGCTATTCCTACTGTGCCCTCCCCTCACTGAGAGGCAAGTTATGCCCCATGAGCAGAGCCCCAGTTTTCTTCAAGATCTAGTAGCTTCAAATGGGATGAGGACATTTGCATTGGCAAGCTGCCTCAGTTCAATTGGGATGTAGATATGCATGGTTTCTTCACATAATTTTAGTTCACGGTGGAAAGAGTGTCAAACTGCCATAAGGCTAAGCTGTTAATATCTAGCCTAGACATTAAGGGAAATGACCAAGTTGCCTGTTATCTGAGGGAAAGATTCGTCACCTACCAAGAAGTTAAGGATATTGATCTGAGCTTGTTTGTGGGCATAGAAAAAATGTCCCAGCGGAAGGTTTTTTTCTAACAATGGGGTACCAGTGGAATGATACCCTGATGGCGTTTGCTGATCAGTTTACCTCAGAGGCGCACATCTTGGTAGGAGTGGGACTTCTATCTAAGTCCTATGTTGGAATTGCAATAACCTTGGCGGTAAAACCACACTGTGAGTTATATAATGTGATGGCTCCTATCTTGCAGGGGATGCTCCTTTACTTAAAATTTAAATTACTTGAATCATCTAAAAGCAACGTTTATCCCTCCTAACCATGAACGGAATCCTGCAATAGCCCCTTGGGGCCTCCTACCTCAAGTGGTGAAAACTGGCCTTTTTTGATTTTGATAAACAACTTTGGCCATCCTATAACTATTTGTCTCATCCGTGGCCTAATTACAACCATGCATACAAACCTCAGCCTGGACCTTCTACAGATACTCAGGGATAGGAACCCTCTGGAGTAACCTTCTATGCTTGTTTCATCTTGGGCATATTGCATTCAAATGCCCTACTAAGCAGCAATTTCATGTAATGCATCTGGACCAGTACAAGCAGGGGTAAGACCAAGAGGAGTAAAGATGGGACCCTATACTTAAACTGACTTAACTGCATCTGTCCCTTATTGATCCTGACGAGTTGCTTCCTGCCAAGGATCTCTGATACAATGATTAACTATTATATCAGCAACTGTTTGTTGACATGTACATGTTTACTTGTGCTCAAGCCAATGAGGCCGCTATGGGGAGGGTTGCCAGGAAACTCTGATGCCTTAAGCACGTCAAATATCATAGCAAGCCACCTCTAATGAACCTCAACTCTCACCAGATGCTCCTTCACTGAAGGGGTAAACTTCGCAATCCCAGTAGATGCAGTCATTAAGGAGTAACTCAAGGTCAGAGTGGGTATTATGCGTTCTCTCAAAAGAGGGATTCCTTGGACGATCACGTGTTAAATAACTAAAAATTCTATTTATTCTGAATGTACATATTGTGACATTTTTGTTGCGAAGAACAATGTTTGCGCAATCATAGAAACTGGCACCCTCGCTAATATAGTATCCACAAGGTTGTTAGCTAAGTTGTCACTAAACCTGACGTGGAGCACCAAATAGTATATGGGACCGTTGAGGCAGCCTGCACTGTCTCAGAAGGGGTGTACAGTGTGCTGCCTTTGCAGTTTGGGTCAATTGCCATCTCAGCATCAGCAAATGTGTTGCCTTATAATAACTATGACATGCTCATAGAGCAGCCTTCAAAACACTTTGGTGCAGTAGTTGAAATGGTTGGGGAGACCTTTAAAATCTTAGGCCAGTGGATTCTGGTTTATTTTACTTCCAACAGTGTGCCCCAGGATTCCAACCGCTTAAGACAAGCTAATCTCACATACAATGATGGTATAATCCCTGTCTGCTAATGGCAACTGAAGAAAAACCAGGGTTTCCCTCACTAAATATATAATTACCAGGGGCTGCTGCTCTGATCCACTGCTGCCATATTGATCCCCTCTGGTCACCAAGTTATATTGGGCACCGAGCTAGAAATCGAGATACCAACTGGGCTTTATGGTGAGACTCTTGGCCCTTATCAGCAATCACGTCTCAAGCCCCATGTGGCCCCAGGCATAATATTACCTGGACATGGAAAATCAAAGTGTTATTAGCAAATCTACAAAAAGGGCCGCTGAGGATCTGAAGACATTAGGTGGTGACATATCTGCATTTGGCCCTTGTGAATGAGGCCCACCACTTCCACAAGTTTGGTTTGTTGAATAAATTTGGTCTTCCCACCGGACCTCAGTCCAGCATGTTAGCGGTGGTTCTGCAAGAAATCTTAACAGGGTTATTTAAAGAGCAGAAGAATTGTGCAATAGCTTTATTAAAATATCAGGAAATCTTTTAGCCAATGATCATGATCTGGGATGCGCTCATAACGTCTTCCATTGGGTGGACACCAGGGATCACCCTCCTATTTAGCCTTGACCAATATTGCACTTGAGAGCTGTAAAAGAGATAGTTTCTGATGAAAATAAGGAAGCTGCTAGAGCGGGGAATGCTAAAGCCATCTAAGAGTCCCTGGGATTTTCCTATATTAATTGGTAAAAAGAAGGTTGGCACTAACTAGGTAGTAATTGATTACCATAAGCTGAACAATATCACTAAAAAGTCTTATATCCGCTACCCAGGATCAATGATTCTTTAGATTGTCTGGGCAGATCTCACTATTTATCAGCTATGGACCTAATCTTGGGGTAATGGCAGATGTAGTTGCCTGTAGCGGAATGGTAAATGTATTCCATGATCATTCTAAAGGGTTATTTCAACCCACCCATAGGCCGTAGGGGCTATGTAACGCCCCAGCTACGTTCCAGAGGGTCGTGGAAACTATTCTAGGTGATCTCAATCTGTCATGTGTCCTGATGTGCCTTGATGACATTCATGTCTGTTTGTGAACGTTTTCAGAGAATCTCAATCATTTAAAAAGAGGTATTCCTCCAGCCTGCCAAGGCCAACATCAAAATCAAGACCTGCAAAAACCACTTTTTCAAAGATCAATTAGGATATCTTGGGTTGTGGTAGATGGTAGGGGACTCAGACCACAACCAGCCAAGGTGGAAGTCATACAAAAATGAATCATACTAGTACAAAGTGGTATATACAGGTGCTTTTAGAAATGGTCAGTTATTACTGATGTTTTATTCCCAACTTCAGCTGTATAGGAGCTCCACTATTCGAGCTTCTGAGAAAAGACACTACTTTAAATGGACGGATTGGCGTCAGAGTGTCTTCAAGACCCTCCAAATGGCGTTGATTTGCGCCCTGGTGTTGCAATACCCAAACTTTGAGAAGGAGTTTACCATCCATACATATGCTTCCCTTTCTGCCTTTGGAGCATTATTGTCCAAGCAGGACGGCGAGGGGGTAAAGCACCCTTTAGCTTACTGCAATTGAAGTTTGAATTGCCATGAGAAGAATTATGCTGTGACTGAGTGGAATTACCTAACTGTAATATATGCATATAAAAAGTTCCAAGTGTACCTTCAAGGTGTAAAATTTAATGTTATGACTGAACAAGCTTTGTTGCATTGGTTACAGAATATTCAAGAGCTATAGGAATGCCTCGCACAATGTTCCTTAAGCTTCAAGCCTACAATTTTGAAATATTTCACCGTCCTGGAGCAAAGCATCAGAATGCTGACTGCATATCTCAGCTACCAACAATTGCCATAACAGAGGATCTGAGTGATTTGCTGTATGAAAATATGGTCAGTGGCAAATACGTTAACAAACTGCCTCAAATTATGGGCATTAGATGGGATGATGGCTGATACAGTCTGGAAAGATGGCGAGTCATAAAAGTGGATTGGTGATTATACGTTAAGTTTCCCAAAACCCTTGGCCTGATCTGCCATTATTTTGAGTGCGCACAAGGCAGTAGATCTTGGAGGGCTATGCAAAACGTTAGAATTCTTACAACTGCACTATTATTGGAAGAGTATTTACTTTGACGTGCTTAAAGTGATTTCTTGTTGCCACCAATGTCAAATAAAGAAGCCTTACACCAGAAAACCTCCTATCAGTTGGTGAAACCCAGTTTTCATGGCACACGGTGTCCATTGACATTGTGGGGCCCTTACTGATGGGCACAAGTTGCTTTAAGTTTATCTGGTAGTGATAGACCATTTGACCAGGTGGGAAGAGGCACAGGTGATAAGGATTTTAGGGGCGGTCACCGTTGCTAAGTTTATAATGGATTGCATAATTCAATGGCATGGCTGCTCACCAGTTCATATTTACTGACAATGGAACTAACTTCATCTTGCACATTCTCCCTAATTTGAATAACTAATGGCCATCAGGGGGCTCTAACAACCCCATACCAACCCTGAGTCTAATGGAATGGTTAAAAGGGTTAACGGAACACTGGTAAATATGCTCAAGAAGCTTTATGATAGACCATCAGACTGAAATACCCTTCTTTCCACCGCAGTCATCGCCTACAACATTAGCTATCACTCTGTGACCAGAAATAGTCCTTTTTCAGATTCTTTACAGAAGGCACCCAGTTCTGCCTGCATTACTTTACTTCTGCATAGAGGATACTGGCAGAATTTATCTGCAACGCTACTTGATGACTCTGACGTCAACACTATTTAAGTTGCAGACTGAAGCATACTCAATAAGCCTGGCTAAAAAATCAAAAATTATTCATTTTGATCAGCTAAGGCATAGAAGAATTTCACAGTTTGTGATAGGTGAGATTGTTCTCTTCCATGACCAGCATGGGTTTGGATGGCGGAATAAGTTAGCTAGTATATGGATTGGGCCCTTTGAAATAATAGAGAAAACTGGTGTGGATGCCTATACAATCAAGGACCCAGTGAGTGGTCAGGTTATCAATCATGTGCACGCTAAGTTTCTTTAGGTTTATAATCAATATATAATAGAAAAAATATAATAGATAAATAATTAGTAATAATGAATAAATATGATAATATTCAAAAAATAAAATAGCAATAAAATTCTACTAAACCCAAGTAAATAATTTTAAAACATAAAATATACAATGATATACTGTTCAGTAAAAATGCATTTTAATAAACAAGCAAAGCAAGTGTTAGGACTTAGAGAGGTCTGAAGGCGTGTCCTTAGAAGCTTGCTGAGGTGGACTGGCGAGAGGAGGACTTAACCTTAATAACAGGTTCAGAGGTCCTAATAGTAATAGTTAAGGGACTTAACCTAGGCAGGTTCAGAGGCCCTGATAGTTAATAGTTAGGGACTTAACCACACTGGTTCAGAGGTCCCAAAAACAATAGAGTGAACTTTACAAAGAGCCTAATTAAAGGTAGAAGTGTAAAAGTTATTTTATTAATCAAATAATCAGCACCTTGAATAGTGCTAAGAAGAGAAAAGATAAGATAAGAGATAAGGGGAATGATCGGCGTGTACCCTGGTGGAATTGGGATCTGTAGGAAAGTCCCAATATTGGGATAGGTGGGAATAAATAAAAGAGTGGATAGAGATTAGATAAGATATTGGAAATGTAAATATTTCCCAAATTTGGCATAATTCTGAAAAGCCCCAAATTCGGTATTCCAGTTGAATTAAACTCCATTTTTGAAATTACTAGGCCATCTGCAAATTATACCCTTCTTATGATTATATTGATTTTCCCCCTGGACAAGGCTTTCACCTAATCCAGGGAGAATCCCAACAGCAAGTATTATCCCATTAATCAGGTGTCCTTAGGATCACCTCGCCGCCTCTGCTTCTTGTGGCAGGACTTGTGCTTTTATTGGTGGAGGCACGTTTCTTTTTCTTCCAGCGTTTTGTAGGCAGCCTGGCTTTTCTAGGTCATTTGGGATTGGTGGAAGAAGAGGAGATTGCACTATCAGAGATGGGGGGTCGTTACTAGGATGGGATGATGATGCACCAATGGAATGAGGAGAGGTTGCAGCGGATGAACTGTGAAGGGGTGTGGGACTAGGTGCCCAGGGTAAGAGTTGGGGAGGTGACAACTCAATCAAGCAATCAAAGTAAATGTTCCCCTGGCCCACCAAGAGCAAAGCCTGCAACCACATCTGCTGGTGGTCACAGGATAACAAAGAGTACACAAAAAAGAGGATATAGTTGGAGTGGACAGCGAATGAGGAGATGAGTTCTGGCCCTAGGGGGAAAGGATGCACCAAGTGCCAGACAATCCATGAGGAAATTTCCAGGTTGAGATAGGCGTTCAGGAAGGGAGTAGATGCTGAATAAGCCACATGACAGGCCCACTCCAACGCCACCCAATGGCGTTCCATCCCTAAATCTAAATCAGCTGTGGGTAAAAAGAAAACCATGTTTCTAAGGAGCGCCATTATGGGGAAGTACCAGGCTGGGTCATTGGCATCTAGAGCTGCAAATGCGGTGGAAACCCCAGAACGCATGAAGTTCAGACAGTTATTCTGGAAGTTCACCCCTAGCGAGCAGAAGTGGGATGGAGAACAGGGAAAGGACCCCAACCAGCTGGCTAGCACCCATTGCACAAAGCATAACATCTGTAAGACTGCTATTACCACTGGATGAGGCTCAGTAATAGGTGGAAGCACTAGATGGATGGAGCCATTCACTATGAGCCATGTTGCTTCAGTAAATGAAGGGCCTCTACTCTACTCTCCACCCCAGCACAACTGCGCCACAAGACTACCAATGGGTGCACACAAGGACATCAAATGACCAATGAACTTGGGGTGGAGCTCCTCCAGGGCTAAGATGGTCACAGCATCTATCTCTGGCACCCCCTCATAGCTCAAAGTAAGTGGGAATTGGGGTGGTGGAATTTGGCCCAGGTTGCCCACATTGTTGGCGTACTATACTTGAGGTAAATCCGCCAGGGCTCAGGGACTTGGTTGCTGTTGTCAGTCATAAAATATCAGTTAAACTTTTGATGAAGTGTACTGAAGATTATTGTAAGTCCAGGGTAACGTCCCTTTTGCATAGATCAGGCGATTTTCCCATTACCAAACAAGAAGGGGCCAAAGAGGTTGGCTGTACCCCTCATCACCCAGGGTGACCTCGCCCAATTGGTAGACAAGCGCTGGGTTACAGCGCTCCCTCTGAAGAGTCCTCTCCTAGTCCCCGCATTTACCTCTGCTAAACTGGTTTGCTGAATCAAAGAAGTTTGTGCTGAAATTATTAAATTGAAGATGGATTGCCAAAACTAACGGGAATAAAGCCTGGCGATTGGAAAGACAATATTCAGATGAAAACCAACAAGAGAATTATCAGCCAGAATTGTGGATTACATTAAGTCTTCAAATGAGATAATTGCTGTTGGTAAATCCCCTTCAAAATTGTTGGGAGTTGTCACTGGTAATTTAAAACTCTAGTTCAAGAATTGGGAGTTGCACCTGACATCATTAATCTGACTGAACAAACAGCCCAACAACTGGACATGGGTGGGTTGGCCATCCCAAACCTGTTTCCAACCAAATGGGACTGCCCCTATGTGGGGTGGCCCTGGGAAATTCCCATTGCTTGTAGGGTCAAATGCCATCATGCCAACTGATGTAAATGCAGTTTAGTATTGGTCCAGGCGTTTGCAGATGAACCAATAGTGACTCAGCCTGCTGCTGAATCCTTTGATGTTGGTTCCAATTAAATTTATCTGCCCCCTTCCCCAAAAATTCGCCATGTTAGGCTAAATTTGAGGGATTGGATCCCTGCTTTGACCCACTACCCATTGAACACTATTTAATCAGTTGCATTGCACTGAGAAAATTATTGGTCAATTTTCTTTTTCTATTTTTTAATAAAACCCTTGACCTGATTCTAGTTTTTTATGCTTGAACTAAACCGCCCTTTCCACCAGTATTCCAACAACCCTTGGGGTTTATGGCCATGTTCATCTGGTATTTTGCTAAGTGTCTATACTAGATTATGGCTCATGGGTACTTAATGGCGAAACTCCTTCCTAGTTCTATAACCGTCATACCAGCAGCAGTGCCACTGTCATTTGGGTTTGCCGTTTGGTTGCTTTATCACTTAAACCGGCAGGCCAGTCTAAAAATAACTTGCTATTTGCCTAACAATCAACCAACCATCATTCCTAACCATTTCCGCCTTTCTTGTTGATATTGGCATAGCAATGGTTCTTTTTTCTCAACTAATCAGGTTGTGAAGAAATTTCCTATGTCCATAATAGCCTAATTCCTCTAAAATTGTAAAAACCACATCCCATAGTTGCTGCAGCCATCATGCCCATGTCAGTATGTTCTGTCATTCTGACTGATGGAGGGTTTACTCCAGCTACAAACCTAGTAGTTTCTCCCATCCTAGTACCATCTCTTCCATATCTACAGATTCAACTACAGCTGCCAATAAAGAGAATTTCGCCTACTTTTTATTGCCCATGAAGATTAGTATCTGGTCTCACCACACCACCTTTGAGGCTTTGGTGGATACTGGAGCCATGTGCAATTTTATGAGCGTTGAGCTAGCCCAACAATTGGAGCTTGACCTGGACCTAGGTCCTTCAGTGATGGTTGCTTCATCAGCCTCCCAGACCTCATATATAGTCCATTAGCCAGTATCTTTCTCAGTACATCAGTTTGGATTTTGTGATCAGTTCTCAGCAATGCCAAACTTGGTGTTTCCAGTAATCTTGGGGGTTGGATTGTGGCGCCGGCAACATGTAAAAATTCACCTGGAGTCAAATATGTTGTCATTTGTTAGTGATCAAACGGAGGGAGAATTTCCTTAGTTAAGCCCTTAAGAAGACTCAATGCCGCAACTTTATCACTTCCTTATCTCCCCTGCAGGCATTCCATCCAGTTTCCAAAATAATTGATGTGCTATCAAAGTATCTTCAATTCTGAGATGGTGGACCATCTTCCTCCCCACACTAAATTCGTCTTAGGATTCCAAACAATGGTACAGTTGTTAAACATCAATTGTCCCTTGTATCCACACACAGCAGAGGAGGACGTTGCACTAGACACCTGTTTAGACAATATGCTTAAGAAAGGATGGTTACTTAAGAAACATCACCAGTTGCTTCTCCTATCATTTTTGCCAAGAAGGCCAATGGTTCCCTCCATCTTTGCGTGGATTATGGACACCTAAACAAAGTTACAGTACATAATCCCTACCCTTTGCCCCTCAAGCAAACTATCAGTCAAGTGAATGCCGAATCACGCGTGTTCTCCAAGCTTGATCTCATTAGTGCCTTCAACTAAATTAGGGTAATGGAAGGTCAAGAATGGCTTACCACGATTTGAACAAAAACGAGGTAAATTTCAATTCTGCGTAATGCCCTTTGGGTTGAATAATGCGCTGGCCACATTTCAAAGAATGATTGATAGCATACTGGTGACTTCCAGTTTACTTGTGCGGTCACATATATTGATGACATCCTGGTTCACCCCCCAACTCCAAAACAACACACAAGAGACTTGGAAGCAATCGTGGCTGCTTTGCACAAGGCAGGCCTTTTCATCAAGCCTTCAAAATGCGAGTTTTAGAAGGAGGAAGTTACCTTTCTTATAAACTTGGTCTTAAAAGATGGTTATGCAATTCCCCCAACAAGTTGGACGCTGTCAGGATTCAAGATAAAAATCGTCTCAAATTCCCATCTTCTAAATCTGGCTGTGCCAAATCAGTTGTCAATTCCAGTTAAGACAAAACTTTTTCAGGATCATCCTTACCTAGTACTGCGTCACATGGAGCGGGCTTTCCACCTTCTCAGTCAGGTGAGCGACAATATCCATTGAGGACGCCCTTGAGGAGGCCTTTCCGGAAGGTTAGTAAAGATCCTGATCAGATGAGGCTCTGAAGATCCTGAAGGCATCGAGTCCCAATGCACCCTATAAATATCAAAGCATTTTGATTTAATAATATTTGGTAAACTAACCTGCATTTTTCCATTTCCTCTTTGGTGCTCATTTCTGATTTTCCAGCTTTGAGCCACCACAAACCCTGGCGCCAGTCCAAGGAACTGTAGCACCAACAAAATTGGTGCTTACTACAGGGGCTTCCAAGCTGACCTAAGTGAAAACGTCAATCACACAAATGGAAACCAACAATACCCCTGATGACCAAACAACTGGTTAATCGAGGAGCATTTCTCAATGGGTTAGTACTTCTCAATATGCAACGCCGCCCTCGCAGCCAGAAAGGCTAGAGCTCTGCACCGCCTTCCAATTCTCGCTGCTCTCCCTAGATGGGGGCCAATATCAACTTCAGCTCAAACACACCCACGATGTCATCCAACAACTAGTCCTCAGCATCTACACTGAGGGCGCCCGCTCCAGCTGCTCCCGCGCCTCTGCCATGCCCTCCATGATGTGGGACCTATACTCCTCAGCCGCATTACCTGCTGGGGAGCTTACCTTGGGGCCAGATCGCTACCTTCATAATTTCGTCCATCCTGCAATTCATCACCTCCTCCAATTAGTAGGATTACACCATCAGGAGGTCTCTCAACACCTAGGGCTCACCCAAAATTTACATTCATACATTATCAACTTCTATGACGCGGCCTCCTCCTTCGTGCATGACAATTGTGAAGCTATACTCGATAACTGATGACTAATCAATGAGATCTGCAATCAAGTGGTACTATTAGATAATGGCATCTCTGGCTACCTCGAGGAGCAGTTTTGCCAAAATGCTCAGCAGTTCAAAGCAACATAGACCCAGCAGTTGCAACAGGCTGAAGAATTGCTACGATCTCTATAGCAGCACTACTGAGAGCTGGCCTCTCGCAACTACTCCCCCACAGCTGCTGGACCAGAAGGGCCTAGGGGGCCAGCAGGACCTGAGGGACCACGTGGGCCTCAAGGGCCTTCCAGCCCCCCCACCTCAGGCGAGCTCAAAGACCCCTGGCAAAGGGATATAATAACTGCTCTAGCCACCCTGCGGGACCAGATCCAAAAGATGGCCTTGGGATGCAAGCTTCAAACGGATGGTGTTCCCCTTGACCCCAGGGTCTCCATTGAAGGGCTATCAGATGAGATGGATAACCTCAGCGCTTTCACGAGGCTCACTGATGCTCACATCTCCTGGCTTGAGACAACATGTCATGGGTTCAAAACCCAGTTGGCCACCATCAAAAACCAGCTCCAACTACAGAACGCCAAAATTCAGTCCTTAAAGGAGCAGGTTGCCAGCAAGGCGTCCGCTTCCACCCTCAGTCAACATTGGGAATACATCCAAGAAGACTTAGAAGGCTTGCAGCGGCGGCTAGATCAACGGGCTCCTCGAGAATATGCAGAA
>JAKSZP010018959.1:0-56528 GCA_022478985.1 Massospora cicadina | reverse complement strand
CCCTGAGTCAAGGTAACCAATAAAAAATCGTAAACTAGATAATTTTTCTGTGCGTTTTTATATCTTTCTCCGTTATATGTATATCAATATTTTTTTCATCTTTTTTATCTATTAACCCAAACTGGTTCTGGGGTATACTTATACCTACTAGTTTTTTATAGTTCTTGAGTCTTTTTTAAGACTTAACTATTTAATTTGGTTCAGAGATCATTTTTTGGACTTAATTAAATCATCAGGACAAAACCTTCTCAATGGTTCAGCAGTCCTTTGGAAACATTTTTTCATTATTTTTTTCATTGATCCACTGCTTTAAATACTTAACATAACTCAATTCTCTATCTCTTAATCCAAGAGGTTCTTGAAGAGTAAGCATCCTTTGCCATCTTGGCAATAATCTTGAACAGACCTGACCACAACACATCTAGATGTTTATTCTCCCAAAAACATGTGTTGAAGTTTTGGCCTACTTCAGATGGGCTGAATCTTCTTTTGTGGTAAGGCAGAGTTTCGAAAAATTATTGGTTGGAGACAACAGACTAGATGGTGACAATAGTCAAGATATAAGCTCCCTTGAAAATGAAACTCTGACGATAGTTCCTCTATCATTCTTGAACAATGGCTCGCTGCCCTGACCCTTTTGATCCTAAGTAATTTCTCAACTTAATGCAACATAAAAGTATCAAATACAAAAAGCCATATATCAAGCTATGAACTTGTGATAATAATTGATTGTACTTTATTAGTATCAACTTGGAGATAATTTATAGGGTCCAATGTTAATCACATCTTACCCATGACGCCTCGTTTTCAATGGCACTTAGACAGAGAAAAACGTAATAAGTTCATCTGAGGGTCTACATTCCTTTCAACTCAGGGGCATCTCACATGGACTCAGGGTCATTGTCAAACTTGTAATATCTCAAGACAACGTTTCTGACGCGTCTGCAAATAGCTGAATCAATGCTTCTATTAAGCAATTGGAAGCACATACCTAGGCAATTTGTACCTCTAATTAGTAATTAATTTGATCAAAAATTGATTGAAATTGAAAAGCTAATTTTGACATAGAACAACAAAGCCGACATGCTTGAATCATCAAGTCAACTATTAATATTAAGTCTGACTTAATCAGCGAAGCCCCTAAGCCCATATCATCATAGTCAAATATTATTAAGCAGAATTACTAGGCTGCAGATCCTAAGCTTCGCATAAGCATAGGATATTCCTGATCCATAATCACAGATATCGCTAATATGATCCATAATTAATTAAGCATTTTAACACTATTATGTCCCTATCATTTATCTGATGATTAGGTCCAGTCAAATACTCAACACTTTCCTCGAGTTGACTGGATAAAAGCGGCAGGTACTCTCCTTTCTGGGTCACAATGTCTAACTTCTTGTAATATTCAAAATACAAATTATATATTGATAGCCTTTCAGCCTCGAATAGATGATTCTTATTAAGAATGAGCAAATCTATGTGGCATGCTTGGTCAACTTGGGCGTGTTGCCTTCAATTTCTCAATCTGGTTCAATCAGCTAAACTAAAATAATGCAAAATGTTTGGCTTCACATCCTGTGTGACTTCAGCAATCAGTGATTAATCTGAACAGGGCCCATTGGCTTCAAGTACTGTCCAAAAAACATCCCAATGGGTCGAGTGTGATCCTCCTTCAACTCTCTCCTTAACCCTTTAGGCTTCTGAAGCCAGTCAGCCCCAAGAAACCCTCATCTGGCATCAATCACTTTGTGTGTGGATCTTATTCCTGACTTCTTGTTCTCTCTTTTTCAAGTCTTCCCTTCCAACAATCTTATTTCCTCCTTATGCACTTTGCAGTGTGGCTTTGTTGGGTTTTAAGCTCAATTTAATGTCAAAACATTTAGCAGCCTACTTGTCTTCCACACTTTCTAATGAGTCTGAGGTTGCCTCATTCAATTACTTTGAGGCCAATCAGGCTCTTATTCGCGCTAACTTGGTTTCTAAGCTTTGGTGAGAACCCACTTTGGTACATACTGTGGGATCCACTGATGGATGCCACAAATATTCTTATCTAAGTGAGAATCTTACGTTTTAATAAAAGTATAAAATATCGCTTTGTTTAAGTTTTTTATGTTTTTTATTGTTAAGCCGGGCTAAACCAAAAAAAACCTTTTCTCAATACTAATTTTTCCTATCTAAACTAGTTCAGATTTTGAGACCAGGTGTAATTAAGGCAAAAGTATATAAAGCTGAGTCCTCAGAATTAGGAAATATAGGCTTTTGGCCTATCATATCGAAGATAAAATTTTTCTGAGGCAAAATTGACCCATATGGTAGTGATTTGATAAATTGTATCCAATCACCAGCGAGTAAAATCTTCTCACCTTGGCAGTGGTCAGACTTGGGTGGTAATGATTGGTTAATGTTTACCCTATCATCGTCAAGTAATATCTTTGCACCTCAGAGGCGGTCAGATTTGTGTGGTAATGATTTGTTGATTTTTATCCTATCATTATTGAGTAAAATCTTTGCACCTTGGAGGTGGTAAAATTCGTGTGGTAATGATTTGTTAATTTTTACCCTATCATCATCAAGTAAAATCATCACACATCGGAGGTGGTCAGTTTAATGTGGTAATGAACACCTCAAATTTGGCTGTGAAGTTGGAGAATTCCTATTATCAGTTCTTACCTTATTACACGAATTTTGGTTATAATCCTTATTTTTCTGATAGTCAGGATTCCACCGAGAATCCACCAAGGTCTTTTCGCCATTGGTACTCATATCATTGATAACCACAATATTATTCAAAGATTGGGTAAGAGATGGGCCAATCATGGTAGCAGATTTGGGAGCACTCATACCTCCAACATTCTTTCTCCTAAGTCGAGAAGGTGAATGTCTGACATTGCCCCCCTCAAGAATGTTGGGAGGGGTGTAGGGTCATAGGAAGCGGCCATGTACCCTGTTTATGATAATTCCTGTAGCCAAAGTTTTGATAGAATACTCATTTCCTCTCTTATACATGATGGTAAATGGCCCCTCCCAGATTGATCCAAGTTTGCCACTGTGAGGAGTTATGTGATTGTGGTAATATAAAACCATATCTGACACTTGGAAAAAAGGTAGAGGAGCTCGGAGCTCTTTGGCAGCTTGGCCTTCTTTAGTAACTGTTTTTGTTAGGTTGTTCATAGCCTCTGATTGAAGCTGAATGATGCGGTTAGCTAATCTTCGCATGGCTTTTTCAGGCTCCTCTCCTCTAGAGAAGACGTCATTAGCTAGGAGAGCAGGTATTTCCAGTTCCCTGCCATACAAAACTCGGAAAGGGGACATTTTCAAAATCCGGTGATAGTTAATTCTGTAAGCCATAAGCGCTTGGGAGATAATGATACTAATGAAGGGGCTCAGATGAAGCCATTTTCTGTAAAATCAAACTAGAGTACCGTTGGCTCGCTCTACTGTACCATTGGTTGATGGGTTAAAAGGAGCTGAGAACAGTTGCTGGGCTCCCATGGAAGCAACTAATGTTTTGACTACTTTGGATGTAAAATTTTTCCCGTTATCACAGAGTAGTACTTGAGGGCACCCGTGTTGAGTGAAAGTCTTTTGGTGAAGAAAGGTGGCAGTGGCTTTAGCAGTTTGGGCCGGCAGCGCCACAGCTTCAACCCACTTCGTGAAGTGGTTAATGCCTATCAAAATATATCTGTTTCCACCGGTGGTCTAAGGAAGCGGCCTATTACGTCCAAAATCATGGTATGGAATGGCTGTTGTGGGGTAGTCGGCTGATATTGGCATCTAGTCTTAAATTGAGACTGATTTTTACACTTAAGGCAAGTATCCAAGACTTCAACAATGGCCTCCATAATTCCCTCCCAAAAGTACTGATCCTTGATCCACTCGTAGGTTTTCTTTACTCCTCCATGGCCTAAAGTTGTATGAGCTTCCAAGATGACAGGTACACGTTCTGATGGTTGTAGGTAAGGCAACCATTTCGCCCCCACTTGTTTATACAATTTTCCGCTTTCTACTTTTGTGTTATGGGAGTGCTAGGGCAACATCCTCTGTACAGGCTCATCCTCATCTTCCCAGTCATTTGGGGTCATTAGAAGTTCATACAGCCGCTCCGCTTCACTGTTATCTAGGTGGATGATGGGCAGCCAAGTTGACCCATCAACATTCAGGTGGCGGGTTCCAGCGCAGTGTTTGATCTTCATATCATAATGCTGGAGCTTTAGAGCTCAGCGAGCTATGCACCCCGTAGGGTCCTTCATGTTTTGCAACCATTTTAAAGATGCGTGGTGCGTGATCACATTGAAAGAGGTCTTATACAAGAAAGGGCGGTATTGCTTCACTGCGAGTAGAACGGCGAGACACTCCTTCTTGGTAACACTATAGTTGCGTTCTGCCTTTGATAGCATTTTACTAAAATATGATACAGGATGATCTACCCCTTTTTCATCCAGTTGGGCTAGATGGCCCCAACAGCGTAGTCTGAGGCGTCTGTAAATAAAATAAACGGTTTTCCATAATCAGGATGCCTTAGGATAGACCGTTCTTGCAGCAGCAACTTCATTTTTTCATAGGCGGCCTTCTGTTCAGAGCCTCATTGAAAAGGAGTATTCTTTTTTAGTAAGCGAACAAAAGGCTCGCTGAGCTTGGCAAACTTAGGGATGAATTGATGGTAATACCCCATCATCCCTAAAAATACCTGTATATCCCGTAGGTTTTTGGGGGTGGCATTCTGGAAATTGCTTCAACCTTATCTTGTATGGGTTGGATTCCCTCTCATGAAATGGTATGTCCAAGGAAGTTTATTCTCTTTTGAAAGAAAAACACTTTGAAGGCTTTAATTTGATAGTTGAGCGTCGTAAGCGTTTGAATACCTCTTTTAAATGATCAAGGTGTTCATTAAAGGTCTTCAAAAATATGGTAATGTCGTCAAGGTAGACAATAACGCAGGTTAACTTGAGATCCTGCAAAATGTGATCCATCGCACACTGGAAAGAAGCAGGTGCGTTGCACAACCCTTGAGGTAATCGCGTGGGTTGGAAAAGACCTTCACTACATATCAACGCGCATTTCTCCTGGTCTTGAGGAGATAAATCCATTTGCCAATAACCACTTGCCAAGTCCATGGCAGAAAAAAATTTGAGCCTGAAAGCTGGGCCAGGGCATTGTCAATGTGTGGGATAGGATAGCTATCCTTTTTTGTAAGATTGTTTAACCTGTGGTAGTCCATGACTACCCAGTGACCTCCGTTTTTTTTCTTAATTAGCAAAACTGGGGAGGACCAAGGGCTTTGCGAAGGAACTAATAACCCCGCTTCTAATAACTGCGTGAGTTCCATCCTCATTTGTTGCTCCTCCACCTTTGACTTGCAATAAGGTTTTGAACTAATGGGATTGGCATCACCCACATTGATGGAGTGACACCAGCCCTACATATGGCCATAATCATTGTCCAACTTCAAGAATATATCACTATACTCATTCAGAAGAGTTTGCACTTTCTCCAACTCATCTGAGGTCAGCTCATCTGAGATATGGACATTCAGTAAGGTACATACCAGGTTATCTGTGGGCAGGCCTAAATATGCCATTGAGCCAATAGAGTGGATTTGTTCAACTTCCTTCACAGGGTTAAAAACCCTCGGCCCACCTCCTGGTGCTTTTTTACAATTATGTCCTTTTTGGTGAGGTTTCCCAACAGTAAAGTAATAGGCCTCTGATAGGCTGGTTCTAAAACGCCAGGCAATACCCGAGGCTCATAAAGGCTAACTCTGTCAATTTTCAAGAGGTGTAATAAGCAGTGGCGTGGGATTTGGAGTGTGATTTTCATGTCAACCACTCAATGTTCACCCGGCTTAATCACCACCTTATCTGCCGCATAGAATGGAATACCATCGCTAGCCTCCACTGAATCGGGCAATTTCTTAGTGTTGCGCCCAGAAGTAACATAATGTAAAGACAAAGCGGAAGAGGGGTATTCAACCAAGCAGGTGTAGTCATTCTTGACGGGTTCTTTGTTGGATAAGATTAATGGAACTTCATAGTTCATTAAAGATAGGAACCCTTGCTTCATGTTGATGATGCCTTCATATTCGATCATAAACTGAGTACCTATGAGCATATCATAGGAGTTATTATCTAAAGCCACCGTGGGGGCCAATAGGATAAGCTTCCCAATGCATATGGGTAGAGAGGAGTAAGCGCCGAGAGCGCGGGTGTTGTTTGGGCCCACAGTTCCAAATTCCTTGATACAATCCAAGTCAGGCATCAATTTAATCTTTTTCATCAGCTGAGATGAAATTACATTTACTGGAGAACCTGTATCCAGGATAGCCATCACCTGAACTTTCTGAACAACCACTTCACCCTTGGTAAGTGTGCTTCCAAAGTTGGCTGACAACGCTAAGACCCTCTTGAGATGAAAAGTGGAGGTTAATTTGCGTGCAATCTCAGGGTGAGTCTCCAAAATAGACTTCATGGTATGCCTTCACTGTAAAGGGTGAATTAGACTCGAGAGAAGCTGATCAGCATTGCTGGCTATGTCACTAGTTTCCATACAACCTATAACTTGGTGGAGGTAAGTATCCTCGAGTATGGTGGTTTCATCTACTCCTTCAGCGTTTAGGCGATCAGGGACCTCCACTTCCGCGGGAGCTCCCAATAAGTAGTACCCAACATCATCGTAACCCCCTCAGAGTCAGCCTCAGGGGTATTCTCAACCATGGCAAGGTTGTAATTGAAGTGGGAGACTGCCACAAGGGGTTGGGTATTTGGCTTCTGCTTTTAACCGGCATTTCCACAACCCCAGTAGTTCTGGAGGATATACCCAGGGTGCGCACTTGTTGGCTGAGTTGAAAGAGAACTCACAGTAGGGATCTCCACTTTACGTTGCACCAAAGAAGCAGGTTTTACAGAGAGGATAGGCATAGGCGGCCTCACCATCAGCAGTTCAGTAGGACGTTGCTCTAGCTTTTGAGATGGGAAAGCTATCTAGTTGCATTTTGAGAGCAACTAATCGGATTCAGAGAGCTGCTCACGTTTACAGCCTCCATTGCTTTTTTAATACTTATTGTTGTATTCAGGGGATTTGACCCCTGTAGTGAGCACCAGTTTGTGGGATCCACCGATGGATGCCACAAATATTTTTATCAAAGTGAGAATCTTACTCTTTAATGAAAGTATAAAATATTGCTTTGTTAAAGTTTTTTATGTTTTTTATTGTTTTAAATTTTATTTGAGGTGGGCTGACTGGGGACAGTACTGCACCGATTAGGGAAGTGAAGAAAATGGGAAAGGAGGATAAAACCTGGAAAACCTCCATGCGCGGCGTATGATAGGCCAGGAACTCCATGGACCGCCTTTGCTATTTGCTATCTCGGTTCAGGGCATTAGCGCAAAACCAACACAGTCAAAATCGTCCCCTACCCAAAGTCCATTACCAGGATCGAACTTGGGAGGCAGTGGTAGAGGGTCCATACTCTACCACTTGGTTATCCTCCCTTATGTTTTTTATTGTTAAGCTGGGCTAAACCAAAAGAAGGTCCTTTTCTCAATACTAGTTTTTCCTATTTAAACTAGTTCGAATTTTGAGACCAGGGGTATTCGAGGCAAAAGTATATAAAGCTGAGTCCTCAGAATTAGGAAACATAGGCTTTTGCCTATCAGATTGAAGATAAATTTTTCTGAGGCAAAATTGACCCATATGGTAGTGATTTGATAAATTGTATCCAATCACCAGCGAGTAAAATCTTCTCACCTTGGCAGTGGGCAGACTTGGGTGGTAATGATTGGTTAATGTTTACCCTATCATCGTTGAGTAATATCTTTGCACCTTGGAGGTGGTCAGATTCATGTGGTAATAATTTGTTAATTTTTATCCTATCATTATTGAGTAAAATCTTTGCACCTCGGAGGTGGTCAGTTTAATGTGGTAACCTAAACCTCAAATTCAGCCAAGAAGTCGGAGAATTCCTATTATCAGTTCTTACCTTATTACACGAATTTTGGTTATAATCCTTATTTTTCTGATAGTCAGGATTCCACCGAGAATCCACCAAGGTCTTTTCGCCATTGGTACTCATATCATTGATAACCACAATATTATTTAAAGATTGGGTAGGAGATGGGCCAATCATGGTAGCAGATTCAGGAGCACTCATACCTCCAACATTCTTTCTCCTAAAATGAGAAGGTGAATGTCCAACAAATACCAATTTATATGTCCCATTGGGCCTCAAAATTTATGGTCCAAAAAGATTTGCGCATTCTGGTATTATACTGAGACATTTTCAAAAGCCTGGCGAAAGGGCTTTCTGAAAAGTAAATCCCACAGGTGGCTCTTATGGTTGCATGTGTTTGTTTCCCTCCTTCCTCGCTTTCTACCAAAACTTTGCCTGACATGTGCAGGGCTTAGATGAGGATCATTTGCAGATATTTTGCATGAAAGTTTTACCCTAGTTTTTCCCTGTCTTGAAACTTTCTTGCCAACTTTATCTTCCTTTCTGAAGCATTTATTCCTGAGTTAAACCTCTCTTGTCTGTTCTGAAGTCCATTCCATTGGTCTTTTCCTTTAGTTCAATGGCTTTTCCTAAGCCAACCAGGCCAGCATGCCTAATGCCTAATGCCAAACCTTTTTGGGATTGTCACATCTCTGATAGAGTCTGGATAGTTAAGACTTGCATAAGATTCATATTTCTCCAAATCCTCTACAGGCTTCCACAGTTTGATTTCACTCTCCTCCCGCTCCCAAAGTGGGGGTTATCAAGCTACAGTGGCGAAGAGGCATCTAATCTATAGATTAAATTTCTATGTTTATAATTATTTTTTGTCTTGTTTATTTATTACTATTATTATTATATTTATTATCATTTTTTTCTTTATTTTTCTTTATGATATGGACAAAGGAACTTAGCGTGTAATTGATACACAACCCAGACACCTTGAACCTTAATGGTATGTATGTCTTTGGATGATTTCTCCAATATATTAAATGGACTTTTCTAAAGTTAAGCCAGTTTGTGTGTGCGGCCTGCACAACGAGTGTCATAATATACTACTAAGTCTCCTTCCTTGAACTTAGTCACCATAGCTTGTTTAGCATCATCATAGCTTTTTTAACCATTTTTTTGACTAATCACATTTTGATAGACTTCAGATTGCAACTTGATTAGGGATTTTGCTAGTTGCTCAACATAATTATTTGGGGTAATTGCTTTAGTTTAATTGAGTACTGAATATAATAACGGAGGTATATTGGGCTGTATACCATACATAAGTTGAAATGGAGAGTGGCCCACGCTGCTGTGGTGTCCAATATTGTACGCAAATATGGTAGCAATAATGGAGGTAGCCCATTGCAAAGGCACCACAGCTGCTTTTTTGCGCAATATGATGACTATAGTACAATTCACTCGTTCAACCATACTATTAGTCTCAGGATGGTATGGTGTTGACAACACTCCCTTGATGGACATCAACTCATTTAACCGTTGTAATATCTGGGCAGTAAAATTAGTGCCATTATATATTAAGATCTTCTGTGGGCATCCATGTTTATAAATAATATTATCCATAGTAAACTTGGCAGTAGTTAGAGCCCTGACATCTTAAATTGTTTTCACTTCCACCTATTTCTTCAAATGGTTGATAGCAACAATTATGTTTTCGTTGCCTAGGCTAATCACAGGCAAAGAGCCAACTACATCAATCAACATGGTATGCCAGGCCCAGTTGGGTTTAATCAAATGATGTTTTACATCCAACTTCATAGGCTTTGCAATTTGGCATGAATGACATCTATTGAGTACGTCTTAGGTTTGAGTTGCATGGAATCCCAATAGTAACTAGATCAAATTAAATCTAACAGTTTGGTCAATTTTCCGTGCCCAACGGCCTTGTCTGCTTGAGTAAAAATCTCCATTTGGTCAGAAGTTTTTGGGAAAATTCGATGCTGCCCCTCGGGCTTGAGCTTGTATACAACTCCATTATGATATTAAGAGTCAGTAATGCTGTTTTAATCGCTTTTTGTACTTCAGGTGGCTCGTCCCCATACTTTTTTGTAACATTTTTCATGAAGCTCATCAACCAAACTGCTTAGGACAGCTACAATAGGAAGTCGTGATAGTCCATCTGCATTTTGATGGGCAGCTTCAGCTCTATGAGTAATTTCATAGTCATATCCTGTAATTCAGGGCCCAGCGGGCTAATCGTTCCTCAAGCTCCTTGAGATTGTGGAGCCTTCATAATGAGCTGTTATCTATCACTACTTAAAATTGGTGCCATGAATGTAAAACCAAAATTATTTACAAGCGTAGATGACAGCCAGACATTCTTGCTTGGTCACAATATAATTATGCTCATGCTTATTCAGCGTCCTACTGCAATAAGTGACTGGATGTTCCTCACCATCATCGCCAATATGTGATAGCACACCCACAATCGCAGTTAACGTGGCATTGGTTTGTATTATAAAAGGCCTGCTGAAATCTGGATATTAGAGGACAGACGCCATGCTCATTTTAATTTATAAGGCATCAAAGGCTTGTTGGAACTCATATGCCCAACAAAGCGAACTCCTCATTTTAGTAAATGGAATAGGGGCTCAGCAATCTTCACAAACCCTTCTATGAAGCTTTGATAGTATACTATCAATCTATGAATACTTGGGCGTCCCTCATACTCATCAGTGGTGGCATTTTTTTAATCGCCTCCACCTTTTGAGGTTGAGCCTCAAGGCCTTGGAATCAATGATGAACCCAAGGTATTCCAATTGCTCTTTAATTAATTGATATTTTCTAGGTTTTATCTTCATAATGGCCTTCAACAGCCATTTATACACTTGTTTAAGGCTCTCCAGATGTTTGGAAAGCATTTGAAAATAGACATTGATATTATCCAGGTGCATCAGTATGCAGGAAAATTTAAGGTCCCTCAAAATTGTGTCCATTGTGCGCTGAAAGGTCATTGGTGCATTGCACAGCCCCTGTGGCATGCACGTCAGTTGAAACATCCTTATGCAGCAATCATTTCATACTTCTCCTGTTCCTCTTGAGGCATTTCAATTTAACATTATCCTGAGGTAAGGTTCATCGCAGTAAAATACTTTACCACTCCCAGACGGTTCTGAGCATGATCAATTCTGGGCAACGGATATAAATCCTTTTTTGTGATTGGATTGATGCGTCAATAATCAATTAAAAATCGATTGTTACCATCTTTTTTCTTTATAATTAAAGATGGGCTGGCCCATGGGCTTTTAGAAAGCACAACCATTCCACTTTTTAGCGATTTTATCTATCTCTTCTCTGACCCTTTTGTCGCTAGCCCTGGGGCGCCAAATTGTCCTCATTCTAATAGGCACATGGTCCTCAGTGTCAAAAAAATTCTGTACTATTTTACACAACCTAAATATTGGTCATCTTTGGCACAAATTTTGGAGTATTTATCAAACAAATCTAGTTTTTCATCCTTCTTTTGTTCTGATAATCCAGTAAACTATTCTCAAGGAATTACTTATGGTCCCCAAGGCTTTTTTTCTGTAAACTGAACTTAGTTAAATTGCCAAATTTGACGTCTGCTCTTAACTCATCCTTTGAAAACCAATGCACAAATATGACTACTTGATATTTCTTGATCTTAATAATTTGGCTGGTCAAATTTGCTAATAATGCATCAATTTCCATGTGCCCTGGTATAAGTATTACAGGCGCTACCCTAGGCTTTATCTGAGAACGATTCCAAGGGGATACAACCTCCCCATATAGTCCTTCTGGAATATCCAGCGTGGTCCCAGTCCTCATAAACAGTTGATTGCATGGAGCTATTGTCGCATCCTTATTCACCCATAGAGGTATTCCTCAATTTTCATTTATGGCAGTTGGCATGAGGCAGCTTTAATTTCCCCACTGGATATCTCCTATTGGTATTATCCCATTGGCATAAGATTTATTAATAAAGTTTCTGTGATGGCTAGTGGGTTTTGTATTGTCATGAGAGTAATAAATCAGAAGTAATTGGCCCATATTGTCAAGATGTCTTCTATAAAATCGCATGATATCCCTTAGGTCCTTGGAAAAAAAGTTTAATTAATATTTCATAATTGGCTTTGGGAAGCATTATTATGGATGCAGCTACTACCAAAGCTCTAAATCGCAGTGGCAAGGTGCTCTAAGCTCCTTCACTCTTAGTGCTGTTGAGGTATGCAGTCCCATATTCCTGATGGTGGTCAATGTCCAGAGCAATTTTCAAGAACTTTACTAACTTCATGGAGACAATGTTTATAGGTGCTTCACTATCAACAATAGCTACAAATTTTGATCTTGTTACCAAAATGTCCACGTAAGTGCACTCAGAGTAGTAATAATCAGTAGTGTTTACTAATTGAATATGGGAAGAATTCAAAGAGTTAATAGTGTGCTTCAGAGTATTTTCAATACTGGTATATTCATTAATGAATGTGTCGATTAACATAGCTACATTTACCCCTTTCAAAATTGGGGTATTTGATGCATTGCTTGACCCTTTGACGGGAATAATATAAAGTATTTGTTGCACATATGGTTTAGCGACTGCATCAGAGGCTTCAGGTACAATAGCCTTACTCTGAGAGCGAATTACTGCATGTACGTTCGTAGACTCTTCATTTAATACTAAAATAGGATCCATTTTGTCATTAAAAAAGGCCCCGTGGCCTGCATATTCTTGGTGATCAGGTGTAATTGGTGTTTCCAGCACAATAGAGATTCCTCATCTATTGTGCTTGTTCTATTCCCTCTTCCTGTGCGTTATCAGGATGGACTACATTGACATAATGATGACGTCATCAGGAAGCAAATTGTCCTTTACAATTGCAGTTGTAGCAATTAATCTCATTCATAGGGTTGGGGCCCATGTATTTGAGGTAGCTCAGTTCTCACAGGTTGATCACTGTCAGTCTTATTATTGGTTTCAAAGGGTTTTCCATCAGAGGCAGAAGGTCCTGATCTGTATCTCGTATTGAAAGGGCCATAAATTGTGAACATCTATTCAAATAATCAGCCAATTTTGATGTTGCAAGGTTTTGCACAAAATCAGGCAATAAAGTGATTGACAAATTTCGTTAAGGTTGTATTGCATGTTATAGTGTAATTGTAGTGTTAAATTTGATTATAGCCTTTGAACCTAAAAGAACTTGAGCTTTGCAATAGAACTAATCTGAAAAACGTCAATTGCTTCAACTTTTTTAAAGCAAATGTTCATAAGCTTAAATTTTCTAGTTGACATTTGTTATGGACCTTAAAATTTACAAAGCACATCCTCTTTGACTTTGGCGCAGGTTGGGTTTTCTTCAATGTGAGGCATAATTAACTTAATGACTCATTCAAGTAGTTGATTATAGTAGCCACTTTGTTACAGTCACTGGCCCCATACATGGTCATTTCAAAGTGTTTGAAAAATATAGTTAAACTTCCGATCTCGTCAAAAGCAGACAGGTTCTCTGGTTTTTTAATTATTGTTTTCCCATCAATGGTTATCACGATCACCTCTTTGTTGATTTGAGCCAGGCGTACTAGCGCGCTGAGGCATTGTATCACAGTTTGAGGTGTTGAGTTTGGTCAAAGCAGCCATATTGCTTGGCATTTGTCAACGTGGTTCAGCATCTGTTTCAGTAGCTACTTCTGAAGCTTCATCCTCATTTTATTTGGAAGAGTTTTTAGTCAAGTGGTTTGTGGCACACTGGAAACGCCCATCATCCTAAGCTCAGATTTGATCATTAATTTCATTTTCCCAATTGACATAATTTCGATTTTTTACTTTGTTTTCACAATTTCCATATCAAGCTAGTAGTTTGTAGTTGCAAGATGGAAATCACTTGATCCTTTTCCTTAATTGCCTTCTTGCAATGGTTGTTCCTCCATGAAGAATATTTTTTGACTCATTAATAGAGGTAACATTCTCAACAAAATTATTGCTCTTTCAATTAAACCGATCAATAAATTCTTGGATTTTTTCATTCTCCACCAGTTAGCTTTAAAAATGTGTGCGTCATTAGTTGATTTTTTGGTGTATTAATCCTTCACCTGCAAAATTTGGGCGCTCAGTCATCATTACTAGTCACAAAATTCATCGTTATGGCTTGATTGTGCCTCTCAGTTTTCATTATTAAGCCTCATGAACTCTGAAGCATTAATAGAAGCCTGAGTGATATTGCTAACCCAAGTTTTTGTCCCCGCTTTCCTCCAAGAAGTTTTCAAAGATGGGATGCAATCTGTCATCTAGCTCTTGTGTTTTTCTGCTATCTGATCATTAGCCCAAGTGGCTAGATTATAATTTGTTTCCAAACTATAATAAACTCAGCAAAGTTGGCTTACAATCGCTCATTCAAAGTTTGGACTGCCTGGATGGAGTTGCATGAGAAGTTTGCCAACTCAGTAATGGCTTTGCGATGGCATGCAACTGTCATCTGAGAATTTCTGGAGGTGAAGTGTACAAATTCAATTATTTATTGTCAATATTCTCTATCCTAATAAAAATTGTTTCAGGTTTGAGCTACACTCAATTGATGATGAGCTAGATATCAAATACACATTAAATCTTACTGTTTTTAGTGATAAAAAGGATTACTGCTATTGTCTGTGGGCCCTTGTCCCATTTGATACCCTCTTAACAACTGATGTTTAAGATGTACAGCTCTTCAGGTGAAATGGGTTCGTTGGGGTAGGAAATAATGGGTGCATGATTCCAATTAATCTGGGACACAATCATTTCAGTATTCCCATTGGGCCTGGTAATGGTTCTAAGTATTTAATTGGGATTTCTCCCCTGTTTGGCGTGGTCGCCATCTGCATTCCCAGCCATAAGCGCCACTTGTTGAAGTTTTGGCCTACTTCAGATGGGCTAGTTCTTCTTATGTGATTTAGAGGGGTTTTGAGCGTCTATTGTATTGAGACAATAGACCAGATGGTGACAATAGTCGATATAAACTTCTTGAAAATGAAACTTTGAAGATAGATTCCTCTATCATTCTTGAACAATGGCTTGCTGCCCTGATCCTTTTGATCCTAAGTAATTTCTCGACTTAATACAACATAAAAGTATCAAATACAAAAAGCTATATATCAAGCTATGAACTTGTTATAATAATTGATTGTACTTTATTAGTATCAACTTGGAGATAATTTATAGGGTCCAATGTTAACCACATCTTATGCATGATGCCTCATTTCAATGGCACTTAGACAGAGAAAAACGTAGAAGGTTCATCTGAGGGTCTATAATCCTTTTGATTTGGGGCGTGTTACATGGCCTCAGGTTCAGTGTCAAACTTGTAATATCTCAATACAACGTCTCTGACACGTCTGTAACTAGCTGAACTGATGCTCCTCTTAAGCAATTGGCAGCACATACCAAGGCGATTTGCACCACTAAATAGTAATTAATTTGATCAAAAATTGATTAAAAATAAAGCTAATTTTGACATAGACCAACAAAGCCACATGTCCAAGTCATCAAGTTAACTATTATTATTAAGTCTGACTTAACCAACAAAGCCCCAGCCCCATGTCATCATTGTAACGGTCAAGGCGTTGCCTGATCATCACATTGCCCTAGTCTTCCCTAGGGCGATGGTCAAGGCCAAGGGAGAGGGGCTCAACAGCTACGACTCCTTATAAATGGCAATCTGATGAATCAGATGCCTCAAAATTGAAGCAAATTACAAATCATGAGGCTGATGAGGAAGTAAAACCTCAAAAATGGCGCTCTGGCCAACCAGATTCCACCAAATCAAATATTCCAAATGTTTTGATGAGAGATCGGACCCTTGGACACATATTTCCAGCCAACCAGTTACAGCTGAGTTTGATGCCCTAAAGTGTATTGACAAGGATGAAAATCCTCGTAAATGGCGCTCTGGCCAACCAGATGCTGCCAAATTGAAAATAACTAAATGCGGCGATGAGGGAATGGACTGGACTTGAATTTCCAGCCAATTAGGTGTGGCAAACCTGATGTCCTCAAAGGTATCAACAAGGATGAAAATCCTTGCAAACAGCGCTCTGGCCAACCAGATGCTGCAAACAAAATATTACCAAAAGGGGCAATGAGGATAACCCTTGAGAATGGCGCTCTGGCCAATTAGATGCCACCAAACCTCAGTTGGCAATTTCGAGTAATACAGACAAAGAGAACGGCCTAGGCTTCAAGAATAAATCAAAGTGTAAAAATAAATGCGGAAAAGTTTCCACAACCTCAAGGGTACCCAGTCCTAGTTTGAGAGCGGGCCTCAACAACGGAATTGAGGGTCCAAATCCTAGAGTTATGCTCGTCATCAAGAAGACACCCACAGACTCCGCAAAGAACAAGACCCACTATTCTCCCTAAGCTCATTATAAATCTGAGCTGGCAAAACTGTGTAAAGAAGTTTCATCTTCTAATATATTTAAATAAACTTAATAAATTTGAAAATAAATTTTCGAAATTGGAAATCAGTTATTAAGGCCTTGAGGGGAATCACACATGAACAACAGCTCAGACTTTGACAAGGCTATTCAGTCTTTATATGCTCTCTCTGGGGGTCAAACCCTCTTTCTGAGCGCCAGCATATTCCTGACTGTGGCTCAAACTCTCATAGTAAAGTGGTTCCCACATAGTCTTATAAGGGACATTTCCACAGTAGGATTGTCCTGCTTGTGGGCACTTACCTGGGCACTCTAGCCTAACTGCTTTGTGGCAGTGTTCAGAGACCCGGTCCATCACATTAGACTAAAGTCATTCAACATGATGTCTTTATTCCTGGATATGGTGGACAAGCTGTCAGAACGCGCCTTGCCTGCATGGTACAAACCCCCAACCACGTTTTTATTGGTCATCTTCTCTCTCCTATTCCTCTTAAGAGAAGTTGCCCATTTCCTTCCCTCCAAGGGACATGTCCATATCTACTCTCAATTTGAGCAGTCTGCATCGGAAATTTGACAGGCCCTCACCCCTGAGGATCTGAGCACCCTACACGCCACCTTCTCTCGTGTGAAACTTCAGGTCCACTGACCACAGCCTCAGGAGGAATGGCCCCAGTGTCACTCCAGATTGCCCAAATAGTGACCGCCCTGCCCAGAAACCTAGCGGATTGGTTCACTGAGCTACTGGAAGCCCAGTCGTTGCTCCCTCCCACCTTGGATGAATGTCTCCAGCTGGTTGAGAGGGCAGCTACACCGAATGACTCCCAAGATGCAGCATGGTCCACCCTCCTAAACCTCACTCAAGGGAAGATGTCAGTCATGGAGTATGCCAGGGTGTACTGCCCCTTGGCTAAGGCGGCCAAGGTCACCTCTACCCAGATTGCACGAATGTTCTGCCAGAATCTCCGCCCTGACATCCTCACTGCCATGGCTGCAACTCTCCTGGGAGTCACCCTTGAAGAAATTTCAGTCACGACCCAGGTGGAGGGCCAACTAGCGTTAGCTCAGGCAAAATCCCAACCCATGGTACAACATGAGAAGTTCTGCGGCCGCCAATCTGAGTCTGATCCAGTCTCCAGCCCACACAGGAGACCTCACAGGGATCACCCCCCAGCTCCGCCAATGGGGTAAACACCTCGGAGAACCCCAGAGAGGGAAACCCCAACCCCTCCTACAACTTCCGCCCTACTCCCGCGCGCGTTGTTACTATCAATAAAGGAAGTACCTCGTCTTATCTCTACGTCCTCTATTCATTACAGCTTTGGGGAAGAAAGGGGAAGAGGGAGGATCAACTTTGGGCACTGGTGGACACAGGAGCTTAGGACAATTATCTGGACTACGGGTTAGCAAAAGAAATGAGGCTGGAGATGGAATGGAAGGGAGCCATTATGCTTGCAGACACCTCACAAAAGGTTGGCAGTTGGAATGTCAAAACCCAGGTGCTGCTGCGGCAGGGGCCTCACACCTTCCAAAAAAATTTTAGTGCTATTAGAAATCTGCCACACCCCATAATCCTGGGCATGCAGTGGTGGCACATGTACTCCCCTCAGTTCAGACTGCAGGAGCTCCCGGCTTGCTACACCCTAAGAACCAACCTCCAGTGGCGCTAGATTTCTTCACTACTAGCGGAGGAAATCCTGGAGTGAACGCAGTAGTGGGGCTGTAGCCAGGGGTAGACATTCCAAAAGAATTTCGCACATACGCCCACCTGTTCCAGAAGAACCAAGATCCCTCCACCACCCCAAATGGTCCTTTTCCTTTCACCTTCAAGTTCAAAAAGGACGCGGAGTTCCCCAAGGGTTGTCCCGTCTACCCTTTGAGCCTGAAGGCGAAGGCTGCCCTGGAGGTCTATGTCAAGGAAATGCTAGAGCATGGGATAATCGTTCCCTCCAAGTCGCCAGTAGTGTCACCAATACTCCTAGTCCCAAAAGCAAGTGGCGAGCTTCACCCGTGTGTGGATTATCAGCAGCTGAATGCAATAACCGAGGATGACCCCTACCCCATCCCTCTGATGGAGACCATCTCTCAGATGATCTCAGGTAGCCAGGTTTCACCAATTTGGACCTGGTCGATGCGTTCAACCAATTTCCTGTAATCGCAGAACAACAACAGTATACAGCTTTCAAGTGCCACTTAAGGTTTTTTGAGTACAAGGTGATGCCTTTTGGCCTCAAGAACGCCCCAGCAGTATTCCAGAGTACCATAGACAACGCCCTAGGAAGCCTGATTGGGAAATGTTGTGTGGCATATATGGATGACATTCTTTTGTTCTCCAGGGCCAAAGAGGACCACAAAGGCGATGTGCTGAGCGTGCTGGAGGCCCTCAATAAGGCGGACCTCCGCTTGAAGCCATTGAAATGTGAGTTCTACAAGGACTCTGTCTCCTTCTTGGGGAACGTAGTCTTCCAAAGGGGAACAGCCATATGCCCTGAAAAGCTGAAGACAGTGAGGGAGTGGCCGGCCCCTAAAGATAGAACGGGTGTTAGAAGCTTCCTGGGTGTGGTGAACTTCCTGAGAAGGTTTTCAAAAGACATCTCCAAGATGGTGGCACCCTTAACCCGTTTGACAGGGCAGGTGCCGTTCCATTGGGGAGAAGAAAAGGAGAAAGCCTTACAAACCATCAAGGAGAGCCTCATGAAGGCACCAGTACTAGCCCACACTGACGCCAACCGCCCTTTCATAGTGGAGACTGACGCCTCCAACTTCGTGATTGGTGCAGTTCTGCTACAAGAGGGGGAAGATGGGGTAGACCATCCTGTAAGCTACTTAAGCAGGAAAATGCTGCCCGCTGAGACCAACTACCCCGTGTATGACAAGGAGCTCTTAGCGATTTTATCAGCCTTGGAGGAATGGCAACACCACTTACTCTACGCCAGACATCCCTTTACTATCAGATTGGACCACCGCGCACTCTTATTTTACAAGATTCCAAAGCGCATGAACCAGCGCTATGCCAGGTGGCACTTAGAGCTGGCGTCTTATGACTTCAGGATTGTGTACAATCCAGGGGAGAGCAACTTCATCCCAGATCTCCTAATCAGGGACCCAGGAAAGTCTTTCCTGAGGTAGGAGCTGGATGCATACAACACAGCAACTATGTTGCCCTTGAATGTGTTTGCTGTCATCCAGAATGCCACCCAGGAACTGAAGAAAAACTTCGGGCCGCCCAACGAAGCTCAAAGTATGGGGCCACGCTGTGGAAGGACCTGGAGGAGGGGGTGGAGAATGAGCAACATAGGAATTTCTGCAAAAGGAAAGGCCTTATCCTCCACAAAGGGCGCCCATGGCTGCCCAGCCGCGAGCTCCAGGAGGAGGCAATAAGCGCTTTCCATGACCACCCCTTGGCGGGACACCCTGGGAATAAGAAAATGATAGAGCTCCTGGCCCGGAGCTACTCCTGGATGGGGATGCTAAGCGCCATGAGGGAGTACATCCAAAAATGTGTAACATGCGCCTAGTCCAAGCATGCTAGGCAGTAGCCTTTGGGAAAACTCAAACCCCTCCAGATTGCGGAAATACCATGGTTCTCACTGAGTGTGGTTTTTATAATAGGGTTTCCAAAATCAAAGGGGTACAACGCTGTGATGGTTGTAGTAAACAGAATGATCAAGTACGCGGAATTCTTTCCATGTACCTCCAATATCACAGCAAAGGGCATGGCGGAGATCTTTATGAATGAGGTGTTCTCTCTCCATGGCCTACCAGAGGAGATAGTGTTAGATAGAGGCCCACAATTCATCACCTGATTCTGGAAACACCTACTCAAAAATCTTCAGATCAAACTGTGCAGATACTCAGCTTACCACCCTCAGTCAGATGGCCAGATGGAACGAGTCAATCAAGTCCTCAAGCAGTATCTGCGAGGCTACATGACCACACAACAGGAACGCTGGACGAACTGGCTGAGACTAGCCCAGTTTGCTTATAATAACTTAGCACATTCATAAATGGGAATGTCGCCTTTTATGGCGAACTACGGATTCCAACCAAAGAAGGTGGAAGCCCACCCTAGAGGTCCAAACCCAGCGGCGAATGACCTGGCATCAGAAATGAAGGAAAACTTGAAAACCCTACATGTAAATTTAATTAAAGCGATAGAGATCCAGAAGAAGAAGGCTGACACTCACCAATCCAAGGCCCTGGTGCTAAAGGAAGGAGACCTAGTGATGATCAACGCGAAAAACTATTCAGTTCTGGCAAGCTGCAGGAAATTTTGACCAGTCACCCTGGGCCCATTCAAGGTCCTCCACCAGGTAAATGAAGTGGAGTACAAACTGGAGTTTCCCGAGGGATCTTGCGTGCATCTGGTACTGCATGTCTCACAACTGAAGAAGTTCAAAGGCCCTCTTCCAGAGAAACTGGACCCAGTCCACTTGGGAAACCCAGGAGAGGCGGAGTATGAGGTGGAGGAAATCCTGGAGACAAAAATCTCTCAGAAAAAAAGCTGGTATCTAGTCAAATGGGTAGGCTACCCAGTGGAGGAGTCCACCTGGCAGACTGCTGATGACTGCAGCAACTGCCCGCAGAAGGTGGAGGAGCTCTGGAATTGGAGGAGGCTCTCATCTGAGGGGGGTGATGTAACGGTTAAAGCGTTGCCTGACCATCACATTGCCCTAGTCTTCCCTAGGGCAATGGTCAAGGCCAAGGGAGAGGGGCTTGACAGCTACAAATTTTTTAATGGCGATCTGACAAATCATATGCCTCAAAATTGAAGCAAATTATAAATCGCGAGGCTGATGAGGAAGGAAAGCCTCAAAAATGGCGCTCTGGACAACCAGATTCCGACAAATTTAATATTCCCAAATGTGGTGATGAGGGATCAGACCCTTAGACACATATTTCCGGACAACCAGCTATGGCCATTTTTGATGCCCTAAAATGTATCAACAAGGATGAAAATCCTTGTAAATGGCGCTCTGGCCAACCAGATGCTGCCAAATTGAACATTACTAAATGCGGTGATGAAGGAATGGACTTGACTCAAATTTCTGGCCAATCAGGTGCGGCCAAACCCAATGTCCTTGAAGGTATTGACAAGGATGAAAATCCTTGCAAATGGCGCTCTGGCAAACCAAATGCCACTAAACAAAATATTACCAAAAGGGGCAACGAGGATAACCCTTGAGAATGGCGCTCTGGCCAATTAGATGCCACCAATTCCCCAGTTGGAAATATCGAGGACTACAGATGAAGAGAACAGCATGGGCTTGAGAACTTATCAAAGCCAAAAAATAAATGTGGGAAAGTTCCCGCTACCCCAAGGGTAACTGATCCTAGTTTGTGAGTGGGCCTCAACAGCGGAATTGAGGGTCTAGATCCTAGAGTTATTCTCTTCATCAAGAAGACACCCACAGACTCCGCGGGGAACAAAACCTGCTCTTCTCCCTAAGCTCAGTATAAATCTGAGCTGGCAAAACTTTGTAAAGAAGTTTCATCTTATATTATATTTAAATAAACTTAATAAATTTAAAAAATAAATTTTTGAAATCAGAAATCAGTTTATTAAGGCCTTGAGGGGAATCACACATGAACAACAGCTCAGACTTTGACAAGGCTATTCAGTCTTTATATGCTCTCTCTGGGGGTCAAACCCTCTTGCTGAGCGCCAGCATAGTCCTGACTGTGGCTCAAACTATCATATTAAAGTGGTTCCCATATTATCGGATTAAAGACATTTCCACAGCAGGATTATCCTGCTTGTGGGCACTTACCTGAGCACTCTTGCCTAACTGCTTTTTGAAGTGTTCAGAGACCTCATCCGTCACAATTATAGTCAAATAATATTAAGTGGAATCACTAGGCCTAAGATCCTAAGCTTCACATAAGCATAGGATATTCCTAATCCATAATCACAGATATTGTTGATATGATCCATAATAAATTAAGCATGTTAACATTATTATGTCCCTATTATTTATCTGATTAGGTCCTGTCAACTACTCAACACCATGTGTATTGTAATAGGCAACTCTTAAACTTATCTGGTATTCTAAGAAGGGAGGTCAGTTTTTATCATCCATCATTTTTGCCTTGATCCTTTTCTTCATGGTCATATCAAATGCTTGCAATTACATCTAAATTAGGATATTTGACATTTGGATCAGGTATTGCTAAGTACTCATTCCAAATGTTGGTTCCACCACCAAATATAAAATAGGCAGCAACGCGAACCTTCTGTCTGTATAGCAACTCAAACGGCGTTTTTCCATTACTGCATGATAACTTATACTGTATGCAAACGTCATCAAACTAAGGTACATTCCTTATGCAGAAATTTTCCCTGCAACCAGCTTCCTCAGCATCACAGCCTGTTTTCCATTGACCCGTTCTACCAGAACATTCATCTGCAGCCAGTAAGGTTCTTACATGACTCCTCAAATCCCCTTATTACATTTGATTGCTGGATCGCATGAGACTTGAAAATTATTCCTTATCACTCGACAAAACCTGAGGGCATCAATGACAATACTACTTAATCTAGGATAAGCCTTGTAGTGCTTGTAGCGTCTACTTTTTCCAGGGCCTTCGTTTCAACACATCTCATCAGATGGTCAATCATAACTATGATGTATTTGACTGACCTGGTACTTATGGTTAATGGTACCACCATGTGTAATGGACAATATATGCCAATCAAATCCAAGGCGGACCAGTCAGTATCCAGTCTTGTTCTTGTGAGGCTTGTGCAACTAGCACTCCACACAATAAGCCAGATAATCTATTATATTATAGTTGATGGACTCCCAGTAGTAATACTGGCAAATGTAATTGCTTTTTTTAGTACTAGATGGTCCCAACCCAAGGGGGGAATTCATCGATGTGGCAAATGTAATTGCTTATCTTCCTCAGGCTTCCATGCCTGACAACCTTATGAGTGGCTTAAACAATAGCCACTCGTTCTGACATCTTCAAAAATTTTATTTGTTTCTCATTGATAAATTCAAAAACTAAGTTTATCCATGGCTTGGCGTTTTCCATCACTTTTTATAGCGCACCTTAGATTTCTTGGGGCTCATTTCTAATTTCAACTTTGACCATTCTCTTGAATAGTTCATCCACTTGCTGGTATACCACTTGGACCATTAGAAACCTTGATTAGCCATCCGCATTCTGATGAGAAGCTGCAGCTCAGTGAATTATCTCATAATTGTAAGCCTTTAGTTTTAATTCTCATCAGGCCAGTCATTCTTTCAGTTCTCTTAAAAGTTTAGTCAACGCAATGAGGAGTGGTCCGTCACTTTTTGAAATGCGTTACATGAATATACAACCAAATGTGTTTACATGTGTAATTTACCATATGCCATTCACGCTCAGTCACAGTGTAATTCCTCTCAACTTATAAGAGTGTCCAGCTCACAAATGCTACCAGATGTATGTCTCCAAGTTATGCTGTAAGTTCAGGGGAACTTCCCTGTGCAGATCGGGCGCTCATCCCATTTCCAAACAAAAAGGGGCCAAAGAGGGCGGCTGTAACCCTTGTCAACCAGTGCAACCTTGCCTATGTGGTATATGAGCGCTGGGTAACAGCCCTTTCTCTTCAGATTCCTCCCACGGTACCCTCTCTCACCTTGGTCTATCTTGTTAGTCAGATTAAAAAAATATGCGCTGATATCACTGAATCAAAGTTGTAGGGTTAACACCAATGGGATCAAAGCTGAAAATTCGGAAAATGTATGCCAAAAAGGGACAAATGTCAAATTATTGACCAGAATCATGGAAGGTTCCAGCTCAGCCACCAATATGATTGTTGATGCCAACCTCCTTCTAAAATCGTCAGGGGATCATCCCTGACATACAGATGGTATCTTCAGAAACCATCACTGACAGTTTGAAACCCCTATACAGCAAATTGGGAGTTGCGGCTGATGTAACTCATTCAACCAAACAAATTGCCCAGTGACTGGGCATGGGTGGGTTGGGCATCCCAAACCCATTTCCAACCAAGTGGGACCGCCCCTATGTGGGTTGGCCCTGAGGTTTTCCCGTTGCTCATTGGGCCGTATGCCATCATGCTAACTGATGGAAATGCAGTTAAGTCTCAGTTCCGGCATTTGAGGTTGAACTGACAGCAACTCAGCCTGCCACCAAATCCTTCAATGTCGGTTCTAATTGAGATTATCTGCCCCATTTCCCAAAAAAATTCTCTTTTTTAGGTGAATTTGAGGGGACCTGATCCCTGCTTGGATGCACCACAATTGAACACTATTTAATCAGTTGCCTTGCACTGAGAAAATTGTTGGTCGATTTTCTTCCTTATTTTCTAATAAAAAATCCTTAACCCAATTTTAGTTGTTTATGTTGAAACTAAACCGCCTTTTCTGCCGGCATTCCAATACCCCTCAGGGTTTTTGGCCATGATCATCTGGTATTTCACTAGGTATCTAGACACAATTATGGCTCATATGCAATTATTGGCGGTACCCTTCTTAGTTCCATAACCGTTGTACCAGCAGCAGTGCCTCTGGCATTCTAGTTTTCTGTTTGGATGCTTTGGCACTCAGGTTGGCAGGACAGTCTAAAATTAACTTTCTGTTTGCCTGACATAATTGACCAACCATTATTATTAACCATTTGCGCCTTTTTCATATATTTTGACGCATAAATGTCCATTCTTTTCAGCTGAACCAAGTTGCAAAAAATTTACTCTAGTCATGTTAGCCTAATACCACTCAAAATGTATGATTCACATCCCACAGTTGCCATGGCTATTTTTCCCATGTCAGTATGTTCCACCAATCTGACTTATAAAGGGTTTACTCCCACTATAAACCTAGTGGTTTCCCCAACTCTACTACCATCTCTTTGGTATCGGTAGATTCAACTACAGCTGCTAATAAAGAGAACTTCTCTTACTTCTTACTACCTATGAAGATTATGTAAGGAGAGTGTCTATAGCTCTCCTGTTCCCAGCGTGGCAGTGCGAGGTGCACCAGGACAACGCCTGGGAACTAGCCGTTAGTGCTAGAGTGATTAGAGCTCAGCATAGGGTGCTGGAGCCATAACCACTTAGGCATAAAATTGCAAATTTTAAAAAAACACCTGTAAAAATGATGCAGTGCGCATATCAATAGGGGATAAGTGACCCAGGTTGGAGGAAACCTGGGTGAACAAATGGTGCACGTGGGGAGAGCTGCAAGGTCCTTGCAATGGCAAGAGTAACAGAACGTGAGACCTACTCGAAGAGGTTCACGCACAGGAGCATTTGGAACATCAAATAAAAAATAAAATAGTGTAAAATGGGGAAAAGCTTATTGGGGAAGTTGACCAACAAGGAATGTTGGTTGGGGAGAACATAGTTAAGCTTGAGCGGGGAAATTAGGGGTATGCTGCAGTGGGCCCAAGCACTGACTCACCAATAGGGTGACATTGCCATCCAAGTTGGTTGAATAGGCCAAAACTGACTTCACTCAAGTGATTGATTGAAGTTGAATCTAACCTGAGCGCGTTATTTTGAAAATGGAACAGGTTTCAAAACCCCGCTCCTCAATAAACTGAATTTAACCATCTTCATTCATTTGGTAGATCGTTCATTTTAATGCCTGGCTCATCGTCAGGGCTGGGCGTTTGGCACACCACTGGTCCCAACCTAAGCATATTTTGCCTGAACCTATCGTTTGTCCAGGGTGTTCTTCAGGATAGGAAAGGCCTGCATTTTCACCCTCTGGGCCTCCAGGCGCCCAGCCTTGTATTTGGGGCTAATCCCCACTATTATGTTATGCTCACATGACATTATCCTCTCCTCTTGACGGGGCTCAACCCCCTCCAGGGGCTTGCGCCAGGAAAAGTTCTTGTGGGCGGGGGCCAACTTCATGGCAGCGGAGGTTGGCTTTAGTTGGGACCCAGCATCCTGGGGAAAACGCTGGTGGAAGGCGTCAATCAGATCTTGGGCATGCACAAAGTCACGCAAAAGAACCCAACTGTTTTCTGTAGCGTCAAAGCCCTTCCAGGATACCAGGTACTCGAGTCTTCTTTTAACATGGCGTGAGGCAACTATTTCCTCCACCCCCACTCTGGCGCCCCATCCACGAGATAGGCCTCAAGAGTTTCTGGTGGGGGCCCTCTAACAACATCAGTTTGCTCTCATGAAACACCAAGAAGATTCAGAATGAGGGGGGAAGATCTAGCTGGTATGAGGCATGGCCCACCTTTCTAAAAACGCGGTAGGGGCCAATCTTTTTGGACCCAGCTTCTTACATGGCTGCTTGATTGGGATATTACGAGCATCAGGCATCACGAGATCCCCTTCCCTGTAGGTGGGATTCACTAGGCGCTTCCCATCAGCGTTCTCCTTATATACCTTTATAGCCGCCTCCAAGCTTATGGAAACCCCCTGGTGGACCTTCTTGATTGTCTTGGCAAAGTCCACCACCGCTTCAACCTTTGACCCACAGCTGGGCTCCATGTTGAAGGCGGGGTTAAAGCCATGGCTGGCGAAAAATGGGGAACAGCTGATCGAAGAGTGCAAGGTATTGTTGTAGCTAAACTGGGCCATCGGAAGGTGAGAAGCCCAATCTGCATGATCCGCGGCGGTGTAACACCGCAAGAACTGCTCCAAACATTGGTTAACTTATTCAGTCTGCCCATCTGATTGATGATGATAGGCAGTTGAATGGCAAGGGCGAATCTGAAGAGTCTTACACAACTCTTCCCAAAAGTTGGAGGTGAATTGGGGTCCCCAGTCACTGATAATCTCTTGAGGAACTCCATAGGTTGCAAACACATGGGTGACGAAAAGCCTAGCCATCTCCGCTGCGGTTATTGTGGTTTTGCAAGGAATGAAGTGGGCGAACTTTGTAAGCTGGTCCACCACCACCATGATGGCATCATAACCATCAGAGACAGGTAGCTCCACAATGAAATCAGCTGAGAGGGAAGTCCAGGGCCCATCAGTCTTTTGGACTGGTACCAACAACCCTGCTAAAGGTTGACGATTGGGTTTCATCTGGTTGCACACCAGGCACTCCTTGCAATACCGCCCCACCTGAGCAGGCAAGCCCTTCCAATTGTAGGTGCGGCATATCAACTCCAAGGTCTTTGCTTTCCCCGGATGCCCAATGGTAATTCCATCATGATGGTCCCAGATGATTTCCAGGCGCAGTGGTCCAGATGGCACCCAGAGGCGTCCCTGGAACCACACCATCTCATCCTTTACATGATAGCCCCTTGATAGATCCTCTTGATTTGAAGCGCTCTTTGCAAGTACCAGGGTATATTTGCTCAACAGCATCTGAGAGAGGACGACCTTTCTGAACATACCATATTCCTCCGCGTTATCAAGAGGTGCAAGCGGTGGCCCATTAGCCAGGGGAGAGGGAAGTAGAGACATAATTTTGCTTGAGGGAATCATCACCTGGGAGTTGTGCACTTCTACCTCCTTGGGGTCAGGGGCTAATGCAGGTTTGCGGCTCAAAGCATCTGCCAAACCATTCTCCTTACCCTTGGTGAATTCATACGTGAAGGCAAATTGGGCAAGGGTCTCATGCCAATGGGTCTGGCGTGGGGTTAGGACATGCAGGGCGCGGTAATACAGCAAGGCACGGTGATCTGTACATATGTGGAATGGCTGGGGAGAGCCACGCAAGTGGTGATGTTAATACATCAGCGCCTCCACCACTGCTAGTAACTCTTATCATAAACGGCGTAATTCAACTCATGCAGAGACATCTTCCTAGAAAAATTTCCCACTGGATGCTCTATCCCATCTTCACCTACTTGTAACAAGGCGGCTACTATGGTGAAGTTTGAGGCATCAGTCGACACAATAAACTACTTTGAAGGATCAACATGGTGAAGAACAGACGTGGACAACAGGGTGCACTTCACTGCTTGGAAAGCATCCTCCAAAATGGGGACCACTTAAGCACCTTGGCACCGCTGGACCTGTATAAGGGAGCCGCCACCTCAGATAGATTGGGAGTGAACTTTTTGAGAAATGTACACGTCCCCAAAAAGCTCCATAAATCCTTGACCGAGGAGGGGGTAGGCCACTAACAAATAGCCTTCTCCTTGTCAGGAGTTATCATGTGCCCTAGGTCAAACATGACGTTGCCCAGGAAAGTGACCTGGGACTTGAAGGATTTACACTTGCTTATCTTCAGCGTAAGGCTGGCTGCCTTTAACTGCTCCACCACTTGCTGAAGGTGTACTGCATGGGAATCCTAATCAGGGGAAATCACCAGGATGTCATCCATGTAAGCAATCACGCATACCCCTAACAAGTCCCCCAGCGCTGCATCAATGCGGCGTTGAAAGATAGCAGGAGCATTCTTAAGCCCAAAAGGCATGACCTGAAACTGGAAGATCCCTTTTCTGGTATGGAATGCGGTCAACCACTCTTGCCATTTTTAATCTGGATCTGATTGAACGCGTTGAGGCAATCCAGCTTGGAGAAGACCTTCGCCTTCTCCACATAGCGTGAAATCTGGGAATTCAAAGGGACGGGATGGAGGTCTGGTACAGTAACGTTGTTAAGGTTACCATAGTCTACGCAGGGGCATAAGGTACCATCAGACTTCTCCACAAAGAGTAGGGGGAGCATACAGGGGAGGTACGCTGAATAATTGCACCTTTGGCCAACTGATCCTTCACCCACACATCCAAGGCCTCTTCCTCCTGGGCAGTTAATGTTTAAATGGGGGAAGATATGCGTACCAGATCCACCATGAGCTTAAAGTCACAATTGAACTCAGAGTGCTCAGGGAGTGCGTTGGCGGATGCTGCATCAAAAGAGGATTCCAAACCCTTCAAACAGGAAGGTAAGGAAAATCCCGCGGAGGGGGAATCTTCAGCAAAGGAGAAAGATAGGGGTGGGAACATTAGGCCAATGAGGTAATGGGCCCTGGAAGTTATCCTTCAAAAAGTGAACAATCAACTGGTGACCGTTAATCAAAGAAAAAGATAGCATGTTTTCTTTCAAATTAGAGCGGACATCAAACTTTCTCCACCACTCAACAACCAAAATAATGGGGAACAAGAGGTGCTTGATATCTTGGAAATGATTGGACAGAAGATAGGTGCCCACCTGGTAGTCCACCATCCCTATGACGTTCACCGTAGGGATACCATGAGAAGCTCCATCTTTAGACATACCACCTGGTGAGTAACTCAAATCAAGATAGTCAGCCAGATCTTGTTCAATAAAATTATTGGTGGCACCGGTATCCACTAAAATGGTTGTGGTGAACTTCCCCAAAGAGGATGTAAGGGTAGAAGTCAAGAGGAAGAATCCAGAGTGGGATTTATTCAAAGCAGAAAACGCTCCCAGCTCACCTAAATTTTCTTCTGGCTTGAGCGATCCATAAGGGTAGGTCTGGGAATCAAAAAAGGGGGGGGGAGATTTGGCCACTCTTACTACTGAGGCCACATACCCCTCCATGCCTTCTGCAGATGCATAAACGTTTTCATATAATAGGAGCAGCTCTTTTTCAACTTCCTGTGTGCTGCAAATCATGTAAGAGGTCAAACGAGGATTTTCTGGTGTGATTCCATACACAGGAATGGTTTAAGATCTGAACCATGAGAGGGAAAAATTGGTTCAGAGGTATATCTCATGTTTTTGTTATAAAACGCGTTTTTAGACGTGAAACAACCTTGTCCCTAAACCCTGATGGACTGGCTGACGATATCCATGGCTAACATCCCCAGGCTCATCTTCACCAATTCCAATGACATCAGCTAAATGTGGGGGCGAAAGAAAACTCATTTATTTAATTTGACATTGAGAAATTTGGTGGAATGCTGGGGAATCACAACCTTCAGACCTCGAAGTGTCTGAAACCACCAGGTATGAACATGAAGGGTGAATACTTTCCAGTTGGAGACAACCAAAATAATGTCAAGTTGCTCCAATCTTCAGGAAAAAGAGGAAACAGAGGTGTGGCTAATGATAGCTGGAGCCCACAGCCGACGGCCACTGTTTCCACCTCAGAAAAGTTCCATACTGAAAAAGTTTGTGCACATAAAAAAATAGGGTTGGTCAACTAATGTAAGGAGAGTGTCTATAACTCTCCTGTTCCCAGCATGGCAGTGCAAGGTGCACCAGGCCAACTCCATGGAACTAGCCATTAGTGCTAGAGTGATTAGAGCCCAGCAGAGGGTGCTGGAGTCATAACCACTTAGGCATTAAATTTCGAATTTTTAAAAGAAAAACACCTGTAAAACAATGCGGTGCACATATTGATAGGGGATAAGATTCCCAGGATGGGGGAACCTGGGTAAACAAACGGTGCATGTGTGGAGATCTGCAAGGTCCTTGCAATGACAAGGGTAATGGAACGCAAGACCTCCTTGAAGAGGTTTGCGCATAGGAGCATTCAGAACATCAAATAAAATTTAAAATAGTGTAAAATGAGGAAAAGTTTATTGGGGAAGTTGACCAACAAGGAATGTTGGTTGGGGAAAACGTATTTAAGCTCAAGAGGGGGAATTAGGGGTATGCTGCAGTGGGCCCAAGTACTGACTCACCTATAGGGTGACACTGCCATCCAAGTTGGTTGAATAGGCCAAAACTGGCTTCACTCGAGTGATCAATTGAAGTTGAATCTAACCTGAGCGCGTTATTTCAAAAATGGAATGGGTTTCAAAACCCCGCTCCTTGATAAACTGAATCAAACCGTCTGCGTTCATTCAGTAGATTGTTCTTTATAATGCCTGGCTTGTTGTCAGGGGCTGGGCGTTTGGCGCACCACTGGTCCCAACCTGGGCATATTTTACCTGAACCCAGCGTTGGTTCAGGGTGTTCCTCAGGTCAGGAAGGGCCTGCAACTTCACCCTCTGGGCCTCCATGCGCCAGCCTTGTCTTTGGGGTTGATCCTCACTATTATGTCATTTTCACATGACAGATTAGTTTCAGGTACCATCACGTTTCCTATGAGGCTTTGGTGTATACTGGAGCCACGGGCAATTTTATGAGTTTTGAACTATCCTAACAATTGGAGCTTGACTTGGATGTAGGTCCTTTGGTTATGGTTGTTTCTTCAGCCCCCATGACCTCATACCTAGTCCGTTGCCAGTTTCTTTCTTAGTACATAAGCTCAGCTTTGGCGATTGGTTCTCAGCAATGCTGAATTTGGAATTTCCGGTTATCTTTGGGGTTGGATGGTGGCGCTGGCAACATGTTAAGATTCATCTAGAGTCAAATATGTTTTCATTTGCCAATGTTAAACGGAAAGAGTTTCCCTTATTTAATACCCCTAAGAAAATACAAGGCCGCAGCTCCATTACTTCTCTCATTTCTCCTTTGGGCCTTCCATCTGATTTTCCTGAAGAATCGATGCACTAATGAAGTATCTTCAATTCCAAGAAGGCGGACCATCTTCTCCACACACCAAATTTGACTTATGATTCTGAACAACTGTACAGTTGAACATCAACTGCCCTTTGTATCCACACATGGAAGAAGAGGCTGCTCTTATCACCTGGTTGGACGATATGCTAAAAAAAGGATGGTTGTTTAAAGAGACGTCACCAATTGCCTCCCCCATTGTTTTTGCCAAGAAGGCAGATGGTTCTCTCTGTCCCTGTGTGGAATATATTTATTTGAGGTAAGCCTACCAGGGGATGGACATTACTAAAACTAAATCTAAAAACTAACTTAACTAATTGGTTTAAACAAAACGCCCAAATGAGTGAATTGAGTGAAACACTTCAAACAAACAACCAACCAGGTGGGCAGCGGAAACTGCTTATCCCATTATGGCGGAAGGGGAGGGGGTCAGGGGGCTCATCTTCAGCAACAGCTTCTTCCTCCCAAAGTAGAGTGCGTGTCAAGGAGGACAGTAAGGGCGTTAGGGCATCTGCGGCATGTGTTTCAATATTGCTAATAAATGGTATTTCAAGGAAATTGCCATCTAGGTAAATGGCACTGATGTATTTGATTAAATCTTTTTTAACTTTAATGCTGGCATCTGGGAGTTTAACAAACGTGGTGATGTTGGTTTGGGTAATTTTATTTTTTTTGGGTTCCGTGCTATAGTTGCCACGTTCTGGATAGCATCATTAACATTTTTGTATAACTGTTTTACTATGATTTTACTCTTTTGAGTAAGAGTTTCAGGGATAACAGAAGGTGGAATTCCTGCTGTGAGCATTGCCACTGATTTGGTGACAGCTTTACAAAGGGGTTGACAATATGGTGTTACAGCTGCTTTGACTGCAAGCTGGTTGTTAAAATTTTTTCCCATATTCCCAGCCTGCTAGATTACCTGGTATCTGTAGGGAGGAATTCCCCAAGGTGAAGTGTAAAAACTTACTCCACTGGGTTGATTATTGGTTGTCAACCCTAGTAACCTTTTTACTACACTGGTTCAGTTTCCTTGTGCACCTCGCATTGTAAGAATATATACATAATCTGATAATATATGGTGACTATTATCTGTAGTTGAGTTAAATTATTCTCAGGCCCAACGCTTTGGCCGGTATTTCTGATCAATACTGGATATTGTACTCTTAGGAATTCAATCCCTGCAATCATGTCACTTGATCTTCATTATGAACCTCTGATGACAGTCTCCTTTGGCCCAACACACAGTCAGCAGCAATCCCTTAGCTGTGGTTCCCTTCATCTCTAGATCCCCACTCGGATCTCTACTCTTCTCTGAGAGTCTACCAATTATTGCCTTCTGCAATAATATCCTTGAGATGTAATCTTCACACTAGATGCTGATAGTCTAACTATTACCAAATCTACAATAAAACTAATAATGTTCTAAAGTAGTAATGTATATGTGTTTTTATCTATATAAGGATATATCTTTTATTAGAGTGAATCCTAGGGAATTTATAGGAGATTTGGCCGTCTAACCCTTGGTTGACACCTCTTTTGATGAAAAGGCAGCCAATGCCATTGAATCACCCTTCCTCATCTCAGCAGTGATAGTCTTCCCCATCCTGACTAGGATTCTGACGTTGGACATCCTCAAGACCTCATTAGAAATAGTCGGAAATGTATCCCTAACATTTTCCTCTCAATCTAAGCGAATCAACCATAATTGGCTAGCGACCTGCTTATATAATGGGACTTTTTATCCATTATGGCAGGTCACTTCACCAACCAATCAATTTGCTAGTTGAAGGCGGCATTACTCACCTCACAACTCACTAAACATTCCCAATCAGTCGATGATGAAACCTGACTGATCCCAATTGGTACATCTGATAGTTAATTGCTATCAAATGCCCTTATTTCGTTGGCCACTCCACCCAATGAGATATTAGGTATTTATCCAGATCGATCCCCAATGGATACAACCATAAAAATATCCTAAAATCCCCCAAACGTAGTTCCTCCGAAATTTGGGTCAACCAATTTCCAATTCACTTCACTTTAGGAAATTTTTCCCCTAGAGATACCAGGTAATCTAGCAGGCTGGGAATATGGGCAAAAATCCCAACATAAAGTGAATCAGAAATCAATTGGCTCTAGTTATGGAGGAACTACGTTCAGGGGATTTTGGAATATTCACCTGGTTGTATCCATCGGGGATCAATCTGGATGAATAACTAAGATCTCATTGGGCGGAGTGGCCAACGAAGTAGGAGCATCTGATAGTGTTTAATTCATCAGGTGTACCAATTGGGATCGATCAGGTTTCATCACTGACTGATTGTGAATGAATAGTGAGTTGCGAGGCGAGTGATGCCGCCTGCAACTAGTGAGTTGATCAGTTGGTGAAATGACCTGCCATGATGGGCATTAAGTCCCATTACCTAAGAAGGTTACTAGCCAATTATGGTTGGTTCACTTAGATTGAGAAAAAAACGTTAGGGATACGCTTTCCAACTCTTTCCATTTGAGGTCTCAAGGATGTCCAATGATGAAAACTAGCCAGGATGGGTAAGACCATCGCTGCTGAGATGAGGAAGGGTGATTCAATGGCAACGGCTGCCATTTCACCAAAGAGGTGTCAACTGAGAGTTAGACAACTGAATCCCCTACTATATAGTTCCCTAGGATTTACTATAATAAAAAACCATCATTTAGTAAAACATGGCTATTAGCTACAGTAATATTGTCATTTTGGTGTATAGCTATACTATCAGCTTCTATTTTGACGTTCCATCTTAAGGATATTATTTCAGAAGGCAATAATTGGAAGACTCTCAGAGAAAAGAGTAAAGATCCAAGTGGGGATCTAGAGATGAAGGAACCACAATCAGGGATAGCTGCTGACTGTGTGTTAGGCTGAAAGAGACTGTCACTGGGGTATCTTGATGAAGATTGGGTGAACAGGAATAATGGGAACTAATCCCTATGAGTATGACTTATAGAGTAATTATTCAGAAGTACTGGCCAAAGCGTTGGGCCTTGAATAGTTTATTCTCAACTACAGATACTAGTCTCCATACTATTATCAATTAATGCATTCTATAAGTTGTGATGAAGTGAACGAGGAAATCAAACCCGTGCAGTAAAAAGGTTACTGGGTTGATGACCGATAATCAATCCTAAGTAAATTTTTACAAGTTGGTACTCACTACAGGGGTAGTTGAGTAAAGAATCTATTATAATGTTGTATAAAGAAGAAATGCATAAGCTGTGGAGTGAGATTACCACTGTGAATAAGAATGCCTTAAACTCAGCAGACCATTGGGAGTTCACGGCCTTGGAAGAATGAGTCACCAAGTTGGAGGAAGTAGTAGAAAATGTAGCAAACTTTGGAAATAAGTTACTCGGCAAAGTAAACTCGTTGAAGAAGAAAGAAGGAGACCTCATTTGAGAGGTCTTATTCCTGAAAATGAAGCGAGAAGCAGATCACGTTTGTTTAAGAAAGTTCAATACAGATATTGAGAATTGATAAATGAAGTAGAGGACTTGAAAGCTCACAGATGTGCTTGTAAGCACGATATGGCCAGCGATGCTGAAGAGAGAAGTCCTTGCACAATACTTGGGAAGTCAAATACTCTAAGAAATATGCCGCCCACTTTATAGCCATTTCGGAGATGACACCTGAAGTCACTCCACAAGTTAGCTGAGTAGCCAAACCATGAGAATAGGCCCAAAATGACTTGGAGGAATTTAGAGCAACACCAAAATTGCCAACATTCCATCAGGATAACACCCCAAAATTTTACCAACTGTTTGACATGACTATGAATGGATATGGGGATCATCAAAAGCCGTTGACAGTCATGAACTGCTTGGTTAACAACTGTCAGAACCTAGTGTTACCCACTTGGAGGGGGACAGCTGGTCATATGCTGAGGCTAAGGCGGCCATAATGAAGGAGTTCAGGAGTCCAAGCCGCATGTCAAAACGCAATCAATAATTTATGGGAATTCAATTCCATAAAGATTAGTCTCTTTCTAGCTTCGCGGATCAAGTTTTACTAGGAGTTGCAGATTTTGTCCAGAGCAAAAGTGTTAGACGACTTTGATGCTAGAATCACTTTGCAAGCGGCCCTTCAGCCTTATCACGATTTGCATCAAATGATGTCTTCCATATTTGCAATGGAGATAACTGCCTCACAAATGGTAGACAACCTGAAGATTTTGGGAGCGACGTTTGATGCCCAAACAGAAGCTTCAAGTCTAATCCAGTCTGAAATCTGAATCCCATGAAGGGAAACAAAGGAGCAAAGGAGGCTATCAATCATACCGTGTCAGGAAATAAGCCCAAAGAATTCAGATGATTAAGCAAGAAGGAGAAGATCTGCTTTCAGTGTGGCAGGAAAGGACATTTCACCGCACACTGTAAAAAGCCGAAGTATCAGATTAACATAGTCCAGGCCAAGGAGATAGCAGCCAACAAGGATTTGGGAAAAAGGCCCACTGCCTAGACAAGGAACAGTCTAGAGCGGCAGAGAAACCTGTTCCTCCTGATATCATGAAAGAAATTGACATTAGTGATCTGTTCGTAGACAATGAGAAGGATCAGCTATACCAAGAGGACAACATGGATGTAAAATGCCGTGACCAGAGTCAGGGTGAAGAAGATCAACCCTGAGATAATTCAGTAAGTTGCCCAGCCGTATACCTGACAACTGGTGGAAAAGATTTGAACTGCCAAAAATCCTGATGAGTTATCAGACATCCGTTTAGATGAGGCTAATCTGTCAATACCCCTCGGCGTGATAAAGGAATGGTTAAATGTATTATCAGTGCAGATTATTCATACCCTAGATTCGGCTAATAACGCCGTCATTCACTCAGTAAATACTATATATTAAAATACTCTGAGTGTACATATATAGATATTCAGGTGAATTGAGTAAGGGTGAGGGAGATTGTTGACAGCGGAGCGCCCATCAATATCGTGTCAACTAAGCTGGTGAAGAGGATGAAGATCTCGCCAGACTTGGAACACAAGAGAGAATATGGAACAGCTGGGCCAAACACCACCGTTTCCTGTAGAGCGTATAGTGCACTGCCACTACAATTTGGGTCATTGGTGGTATCTGCGCAAGCAATAGTTTTGGTTTGCCAAAACTATGACATCCTGATAGGAACAGAGTTTCTATGGAAGTACAGAGTCAAATGTAACTTTGAGGATAATACGTTGACCATCCTGGGTCAGATGTTACCATTGGTATACCAGAAGGATGGTGAAGCTCCGTTGAATTGGAGAAACAACTTCATTAATCTGATATAAAATGATGCATTGTACTAATTTAATACCAATTAGTTGGTAGGAAGTGCTGAGAGATGCCAGCGGAAATCCTAGAAAATTGGGGAGTTTAACTGAGGATCAAGAATGTGAGAACCATACTGGCCTGATCGCAGATAATAGTTAAAACTGGGTTGACTTTGGAGATTCCGGAGCTGTTGTATGGAGAAGTTGGAAGCACCTGGAAGAAGTCCAGAGTGGAGTCATGGGTGGCTCCCAGGATAATAATTCCAGGCCATGGAGAAATACGAGTTCTCCTGGCGAATTTGAGCGAAAACTGATGAAGATAAAGAGGAATCAGATCATCTTATTTATTCATTTGATCCCAATGGCCAAATTTAGATGATTCTACGATTTTGGGTCTCTCAATAAAATGGGATTACCAGCTGGGGTAGCTGAAAGCATCAGCCTATTGGTTGATAGAGAGCAGCTCGCTGATCTGCTGGAAGGCCAGCAGGAGGAGGTGCTTGAATTATTCGAGAAATATCAGGAAGTGTTCGCTCAGGATGACCATGATTTGGGATGCGCACAAGATTTAAAATACAAGGTCAACACTGGGGAAAATCTACTGATAAGGATGAGACCGATCTGAAGATTGAAAGCCACTAAAGTGGTAGTGGAGGATGAGATCAGCAAACTGGTGAATCATGGGCTTCTAGTTCCATCATCAAGTCCCTTGGGTAAGTCTGATTCTGATTGTGAAGAAGAAGGATGATCAAACTGGGTGGTGATTGATTATCAGAGGCTGAACAAAATTACAAAGAAAGATTCATATCCCCTACCAAGGATTGACAATGTGCTGGATCAATTAATTGAAGCAAAGTAGTTCTCCGCAATGGATCTATTCTTGGGATACTGGCAGATCGACTTGCCAGAAGAAGACCAAGAAAAAAAGCGCGATTATTACCGCGCATGGGTATACCAGCTGACGAGGATGCCCCAGGGTCTCTGCAATGCGCCTGCAACGTTCCAGAGGGCCATGGACGCAATATTAAGCAACATGAAGTTGTCGTGCATCCTAGTATATCTGGATGATATCAATGTGTTCAGTAGAACGTTTACTGACCACCTGTACCACTTTGAAGAAGTTTTTAAGAGACTTTCAGCGGCTAACCTGAAGATCAAGCCAGGGAAGTGCCACTTCTTCAAGAAAAAATTGGAAATCCTGGGATTTTTTATCAACGCAAATGGATTGCAGACGCAAACCCAGATGATAGCAGGTATAGAGCGTATGGCTGTACCAAAGAGTGTCCAAGACATCCAAGTATCTCTTGGGATGATTGTATACTATAGAAGAATTATTCAGGTCTCCAGAATAGCCGAGCCTTTATTTCATTTATTAAAGGATCCAAAAAAAGGATTCATATGGAATGAAGAGACCCAGGACTCCTTTGATGAGCTACACAGGTATTTGATAGATTCGCTGATTCTGAAATATCCATATTTCAATTGGAAGTTTATCATTCAAACTGATGCTTCATTGGTGGCAATCGGCGCCATACTGAGCCAAGTAAACAAACTTGGGGACGAGCATCTGGTGGCATATGTGAGCTGGACACTGTCAGCCTCTGAGAGGAACTACACCATGACTGAGCAGGAATGCCTTGTGGTCATATATGCATGCAAGCAGTTTCTGGTGTACATCCATGGAACGCATTATAAGGTGGTGACGGACCACTCTTTGCCACATTGGCTGCACAATCTAAGAGAACTGGAAGGATGACTGGCCCGATGGGCACTTAAGCTTCAGGCTTATGATTATAAGATAGTCCACCGAGGGGAGGCTTCTAATCAGAACGTGGATGGCTTATCACGGTTGCCAATGGTCCAGTTGGTATACCTGCAGGCGGATGAGCTATTCCAGAGACTGGTCAAAGGAAGAATTGGGGATGAGCCTCAAGAAATCCAAGGTGCACTTTGAAAAGCAATGGAAAACACCGAGACTATAGATGGACAAGTATTCAAGATGATCAACAGGAAGCGGCTATTATTTCCAAAACTGTCGGAAAGAGCAGCAATAGTACAAGCAGCTCACATGGTTGTTGGGCATGGAGGCCTGAGAAAAACAACTGACCATATTTGCCAGTATTATTTTTGGGAATTGATCAACTTTGATGTCATGGATCATATGGCTTATTGCGTGGAGTGCCAGCTGAAAAAATCACACAAGAACACAACTGGATACTGACTGGTCCGCCCTGGATTCACCTGGCACATGGTATCCATTGACATGATGGGACCGCTGGCAATGAGCATAGGGGGAGTCAAGTACATCATAGTAGTTATTGATCATCTGATGAGATGGGTCAAAACGAAATCCCTAACCAGAGTAGATGCTACCAGCACTTCGAGATTCATCCTGGATCAAGTGGTATACCAGCATGGATGTTTACAAGTCCTATTGAGTGAGAATGGGACCAACTTCACATCTCATGTTTCCAAGGCTAAATGAAATAATGGTGATCTGAGGAGTCATGTCAGTACCATATTGGCTGGAGATGAACGGTCTGGTAGAATGGGTCAATGGGACGCTGGCCACGGCACTGAGGAAGCTAGTCGCAGGGAGAACTTCTGTGTGGGGAATATACCTGAGTTTGGTGATGTTTGACTAAAACATTAGTCATCACACAGCGACGGGAAGACACCATTTGAATTACTATATGTAAGAAAGGTCGCGTTGCCGCTGATATTATATTTGGTGGTGGAACCTATGTTGGGGATGAGTACTGAGCAATACTTGAACTGACTGATGAGTATCCTGATCGATATGCAATCACAAGCATTTGATACAAACATGAAGAAAAGGATATAAGCGAAATTGATGGATGACAAAAACCAGTTGGCATTAGAAGAATATTGAATAGGGGAAAGAGTCGCTTATTGCGATATGCATGGTTTCAGACAAAGAAACAAGTTAGATGCATTGTGGTTGGGTCCATTCAAAGTAAACGCCAAGATGGCGACCAATGCTTACTCCATCAAGAATCTCTTGGATGGAAGAGTTGTAAATTGAGTTCACGCTAAGTATCTAAAGTGTTGGATTGAGGAAAAAAATAAAGGAGTTCCTGAAGGACTGATGAACCATTAAGTTGAACATGTCCTAATGATTAGGTCAAGTCAAAAAAAGGATCTCTGAACCAATTTAGATGGTTAAGTCCGAAAAAGGACCTCTGAACCATGGAAAACTGGTAGGTTTAAGTACCCAGGACCCAGTTTGGGGGAAAAGATGGACCTCTGAACTGAAACAGGTCAAGTCCCATAGGAAAAAAGAAGAATAAAGATAAAAAATTGATAAAAAATATTGGAAAAAAAGATTTTTAAAAAATGCATAGATAAAAAAAGTTGATATATTTTTATAATTTTTATTTTTTGATCATCCTCAGTACAATGATTCTGCCTTTGTCACCTCTTGGGCGAGGGAGGATGGATCGATGTAGGAAAAAAACAGCCCATCAATTATTGATATGCAATTAGGACGCTTGCAAGGGTGAGACCTACATGAAACCACATTCGTTGAGCAGACGCCAAGCCCTTAGAAAAAGTGACTAGGGGAAGGGAAATTGAAATGTTAGAAGATGCCAATCGTGAAGCCCTAGAGTGGGGAGGAAAACAGTAATAAAGAAAGATGTAATCGGCAAATAACTATAAGTAATCCCAATATAGCACTGGAGCTAGAAGATTTGTCTTGAACGCCTGCCGATGGGCTTCATCAAGGACACTAAACATGTGGGCCAGTAATGAAGAAGGAATACTCAATGGGGGCTGCCAAATCATGCCCCCCAATTAATGCTATCAGTGGAAGATAGCGATGGGAAGCTCCAGAGAAGAGGTAGTTGTGCAGAGAGAAGATTGCATCCTGCAAACAGTGACTACGGGCTTCACAGAAGCTAAAGCTGAATGACCAGTGGAATCCAGGTGATGCTTGAAGCTTCATAGACCAACTTTGAAGAACTTGGCCCGCAAAGCAAAGAGCATAAGTGGCAGTATCCTGATTCAGAAGGCTATCCAGATCAGAGGGATTTAGCACTAATGTCAAAGCCTCAGTGACTTGGCCTGGAGTTTAGTGTAGGGGAGCTCAAAGTATATGCTGTTACCAATTGAGAGCTCAGAAACCAGTACAGTGGGTTTGTAAAATTGACTGAGTTGGATGAGAAACTCAGGGAGCAAGTCTGACCTGGCCAGGAACGGATGATCCAGAGCGACTGGCATAATCTCTGGAGCATCTATGATGATGTTTGGAGCATCAGCAAAAGGAGCTGAATCCAGGAGGGTTTTGAAGTCCAACCTTGGAATCGACTGCAAGGGAAGAGTCAGCAGAGAGTTGTTCAAAATGATTGCCAGCCTGGTTTGAGAGGATTAGTTACCGTTTCTAGTAATTTGATGGAAGGACTAGCCACCTGCGCCAGACTAGGCATATGAGTCCTGGAAGGACCATAAATGAGGTTCCGTTGAGCATCCCAACTCATTTGCTGAAAGAGATGGAGGTCTGTATCAGACAGACTATTGAGGAGCTGTTGGTAGCAGAGACTCAGAATTCAACATATGAGCTGAATGAGAGGAAGGATGTCAGACTTATATAGAAGTTGACATTATGCACTCTATAATTCATTAGGCTCTAATTTCAGGAAATTAATCTCAAAATTAATGAGATAAGCTTTCCAAGGGAAGTATTAGAATGACTTACAGCCAAGAGGTTATGAGCAAAATAATGAGGGCAAATAGAAATAATTATTCTTAATCAAGCCTTGAACAAATATTGACAGCAAGAGTCTCCTGTATAGGATAAGGAGAAAAATCAGGAAATCAAGGATGCTGAAACTAAGAATCTTGAATATGACAACGGGTCTTATACCCTGATGGGGGGAACTGGATCCTGGGACTAATATTGTCATGAGTAAATCAATCAGCCCCGCATGACAGAAGGTCATGGGGACCACTCTGAGAAGGTGGTAGCAAAAAGGAAGAGGAAGAATGCTGTATGCTGAAGGTAATCCCGAGCAGCGGTGAGTATTGATGAGTTTAAACCAGTGAACCAATGAAGTATTTGAACAGGTGTTGAAGTGGTGTTCTCATGCCCCAGTCCTTTTCTTGCTGGAAATCTAGGCAAGAGGATGGATGTGTTGGGATTTTTGCCCATATTCCCAGCCTGCTAGATTATCTGGTGTCACTAGGGAAAATTCCTAAGGCGAAGTGAATTGGAAATTGGTTGGCCCAAGTTTTGGAGGAACTACATTCAGGGGATAAGGAAATTCACCTGGTTGTATCCGTTGAGATCAATCTGGATAATAACTAAGATCTCATTGGGCGGAGTGGCCAACGAAATAGGGGCATCTGATAGTGATTAACTATCAGGTGTACCAATTGGGATCGATCAGGTTTCATCACTGACTGATTGTGAATGAATAGTGAGTTGCGAGGCGAGTGATGCCACCTGCAACTGATGAGATGATCAGTTGGTGAAGTGACCTGCCATGATGGGTAATAGTCCCATTACCTAAGCAGGTCACTAGCAAATTATGGTTTGTTAGCTTGGATCAAGAGGAAAACATCAGGGACACGTTTTCTGAGTCTTTCCGTTTAAGGTCTCAAGGATGTCCAACAACGGAATCCTAGCCAGGATGGGTAAGACCATCGCTGCTGAGATGAGGAAGGGTGATTCAACAGCAACAGCTGCCATTTCATCGAAGAGGTGTCAATCAAGGGTTAGACAACTGAATCCCCTACTATATAGTTCCCTAGGATTTACTATAATAAAGAACCATCATTTAGTAAGACACTATTATTAGCTACAGTAATATTGTCAATTCAGTTATAGTTAGACTATCAGCTTCTATTGTGACGTTCCATCCTAAGGATACTATTGCAGAAGGTAATAATTGGAAGACTCTCAGAGAAAAGAGTAAAGATCCAAGTGGGGATTTAGAAATGAAGGAACCACAATCAGGGATAGCTGCTGACTGTGTGTTAGGCTGAAAGAGACTGTCACTGGGGTATCTTGATAAAGATTGGGTGGACAGGAATAATGGGAACTAATACCCATGAGTATGACTTACTGAGTATTTATTCAGAAGTACTGGCCAAAGCGTTGGGCCTAATAATAGTTTAATCTCAACTACAGATAATAGTCTCCATACTATTATTGATTAATACATTCTATACAACATGACGAAGTGCATGAGGAAATCGAACCTGTGCAGTAAAAAGGTTACTGGGTTGACGACTGATAATCAAGCCTAAGTAAATTTTTACAATGGTGATCACTGCAAAATGATTCAGCATTTGGCTGTGGTGTATATAGTTGAGGGGGTATTTGGCATCCCAATCTGCATTAATGAACCGCTCAATTTGCAGAGATGGTTCTTCAATGAGCTTACATGATTCTTAATTTCAGCCAATAACTCCCATGGGTTAGATTGAATTGAATTGAGGAATTGGTGTACAGTTGAGGATTGGTTGATTCGTTTGAGGAAGCATTGGATCAAACTGGGATCCAATCTAATGCTTGATTGGAGGTATCATTTGTGGCATTGGGGCGAGGTGGAGGCTGATTGGTGGCTGCAGGTGCAGATACAGCTTCCAGTTTTGGGGAGGGGAAGGTAGGACTGTTCCCCATACCAGAACTTGTATGGGGGTGGGTGGTGGAATGGAGGTTAGCGGATGAGTCATCCAATCCATCAGAAGTGGCTAAGGAGGAGCACTTTGCGTTTTGAGTGGTCCAACTTGAGACATGATGGACAGATCATCTGCCCACCCTCAATGTGGACCCAAAACAGATGGTTGGGCACTGAAGGAATAATGTGAGGGGGAATTGACATGACAATTTTACTAAATTCAGGGCTTATTGTGGCATATGCCCAAGGCCCAGAAAGTCGTGTTTCCCCATTTGGGACCACAAATTGTATGATGGGGTTGGAGCCATAGGTTGCCAAACCGTCCATCAGCTCTTGATGGAGCATTTCAGGGGTGAGTTGGGTGGGCAATCCAGAAAACTGGACCACCAAAGTGGTGTCCGCTGGGAGCCAGGTCCAAGTTGTGTGGAGAGGGGTGCCCTGGAATACCAGGGGCACAGTTGCTGCAGTGGCAGCGTCAGCTTCACAGGTGAAGCCAAGGCATAAATACCCCTTGTAGGGGCGGAATTCTATAAATCTGGCGGGTGTCATCATCTCCTGTGCCATTTTGACAATGGCTTGGTCGTGGTATGGGAATAGTTTCCCTTATTTTACCTTAGGCCGTAGCGCATGTTGCTTCAGGGGAGCACTAGGGGGCAGCGAGGTATTGCTTGGGTACAAGCAAGGTGGGTGATAAGATCCTTGGGAGGAACATATCATCCCATGGGTTTGGAATGACTTGTTGAACCAGTCTGAGCGCATTTTCCTGCCATACAGAAAATGGCGGGGGGAGTTTTGTCGCTGCACCACACTGGAGCGTCCAGCGGAGAAACTGAGGACATTGGAGCGAAACTACAATTGGAGATTAGGATTTTCTTTTATTAAATTGTGTAATTTTGCTCGGGATTTTACACTGAGAAGAAAGAGAGATTCCCCTGTGTGGATTATGGTCACCTCAATAAAATACATTGATTGATCCCTACCCTTTACCCCTTGAGCAGACCATCAGTCAATTGATCTCAAAATTCGAGTGTTCTCCAATCTTGATCTTGTTAATGCCTTTAACCAAACTAGAGTAATGGAAGGTCAAGAATGGCTTAATGCGATTTGTACCAAACAAGTTATCTTTCAGTTCCACGTAATGCCCTTTGGGATGAAGAACGCGCCAGCCACCTTTTAAAGAATGATCAATAATGTTCTGGGCGACCTCTAGTTTACATGTGCAGTCACATATATTGATGACATCTTAGTTCATTCCTCAACTCCTGAACAACACGCCAAAGACTTAGAAGCAGTCGTGGCTGCTTTGCACAAGGAGAGCCTGTTTGTCAAGCCTTCAAAATGCAAGTTTTATAAGGAGAAAGTTATCTTTCTTGGGAACCTAATCTTAAAAAATGGTTATGGAATTCCGCCCAACAATTTAAATGCCATATGTGAGTGGCCGACTCTGAAAACCCAGGAACAATTACAGAGCTTCTTGGGTACCATTATTTTCCTAAAGAAATTTTTTTCCTGGCCCTTTCCTAGTTAGACGCTCCGCTTCACCCCCTCACGGGTAAAAACGTGCCTTTCTGTTGGACCCCCAAATGCCAGCAGGCGTTTGAGTCAATTAAAGAAGAATTCTTATTACCCTCTATTCTAAAATATGCGGACCTCCAAACTGTATATCATTGTTTTTGATGCTTCAGCAGTAGCAGTTGTAGCATTTTTGCTCCAGGAGCATGATGGTTTAGAACATCCAGTTGCCTACTTCTCTCAGAAAATTTCCTCAACTTAGCAATAATGGGCCATTTATGATAAGGAATTGGCAGCTGTAGCATGGGCGTTGACTCATTGATGGTACCTGTTATAGGGTTCCCATCATGAGTTAACTGTGCATATGGAGCACCAAGCCCTTTTATATTTCTGCAAACCACAGAAATTAGCACACAGGAAGGCATATAACTATCAGGATCTATGCAGTTTCAATTTTAAATACAAATTCATAAAAGGTGCATTAAAATGTGCTTCCCAACTTCATTAGCCACAACTGGCCCATTGCCCCATGGACTCAGAGGAAGCGGACTTGTTTACTGTGATCCCCACCACCCAAATTTTATCTATTGTCCCACCTGCGGTTGCTTCAGTAGAGTTAGCTCATGATGCTTCGCTTATTTAACAGGTTTTGGCATCTCAGATGTCCTGCCCAAAAGGAGTGGAGTTACTTGATTAATTATCCCTTTAAACCCACAAACTTACCCTGTATTCCATGGTGAAGGGTCTCATCTATTTTAGGTTGCAGGTTTGGGTTCTTACTCTTCTTAGAGCTGAGGTGTTTTGTGCACTTCACAATCCTCCCACAATTGGCCATCCGAGCAACAAGAAATGCATCAAATTGATCAAGTGGACTTATAACTGGGCGGGCTTAACTAAGGAAGTTCCAGTCTGGATCGCCGATTGTGTTACCTGTGCACAAGCCAAGTTGGACCGCTCAGGAAGAAATGGTCTCCTACACCCTTACAACAGGTGAAGGGTCCATGGACATTGGTGTCCGTAGATTTTATTGTTAAACTCCCCTGTTCTAATGGGTATACAGTGGTGATGATGGTGGTCAATCGTTTCACCAAATTCTCCATATTTAATCCCTGTGCTTCCATGATCACATCAGAAGATACCGCTCGCCTCTTCATACGCCATGTGTTCTCTATGTTTGGTCTCCCACAGGAGATCATCAGTGACCGCGGGCCCCAATTTACAGAGCAGTTCTGGAATGAGCTTTTAACCATCTTAAAAATCACTCCCTGCCATTCCACTGCATACCATCCTAGTCCGATGGACAAACTGAGTGGGTTAACCAAATCTTAGAACAGTATTTGCATTGATACACGTTGGCCACACAAGATACCTGGACCAATGACCTCCCCTCGCCCAATTTGCCTATAATAACGGTACTCACGCTTCTACAAGGTTTTCTCCCTATGAAGCAACGTTGGGTTATAACCCCTCTTTTTTGATCAGTCCCTGTCTACGTCCAGAGGTTCCTGCTGCTGCAGATCACATTGAGCACATTCAGTCTACCCATTCCTTAGTAAGGAGCACCTTACAAAGGCAATAGAAGATTTTAAACGGTTTGTGGATTTCAGACAGCTTCCTGCCAAGATATAGCAGTGGGCTCTCATGTTATGTTAGGCACTTGCCATCAGCAGCTTCAGGTACCTTTCCAGAAGTTTGCAAGCAAGCGTTTGGGCCCCCACATGGTGGAGGATGACTTGGCAATGGTGCTTTCTGGATAAAGCTGCCATTTTACTGGAAACAGAACCCCATCTTCCACGTGTCCCAGTTGTCCACATTCAAGAAGATTGTTTTTGCCAAACCCAAACCAATAGAGATAGAGGATGCAGAAGAAGCCGAGGTGAAAAACATCTTAGCATCCCATAAATACTGGTGGTCGATTCAGTATCTCATCACGTGGAAGTGTTATCCAGCCTATGATAATAGTTGGGTTAAGGCGCGGGATTGAGCTAATTGCATGGAACTGGTTGAAGCGTTCCATGAGTCCCACCTCAATGCTCACCATCCCCCCCAAAAAAATAGTTGCAACTATAATGGCGATCAAATTACCCAAAGCTCATAAAAATGTGGCCATTGTGCAGTTTCCCAGTGGTGGTGCGATTCCTTTGGAAAAAGGAAAGGGTAATGTAAGTCCATGGGAACGTCCCCTGTGCGTAGATCGGGCACTCTTCCCATTTTCAAATAAAAAGGGACCAAAGAGGGCGGCTGTACCCCTTGTCAACCAGTGCAACCTTGCCCATGTGGTAGATGAGCGCTGGGTAACAGCCCTTTCTCTTCAGATTCCTCCCATGGTACCCTCTCTCACCTTGGTCTATCTTGTCAGCCAGATTAAAGAAATCTGCACTGAGACCACTGAAGCAAAGTTAAAGGGTCTGACACTGATGAGATTAAAACCAGACAATTGGAAAATGTATGCCAAAAAAGTGACAAATACTGAATTATTGGCCAGAATCGTGGATGGTTTTGACTCAGCTACCAGTATGATCATCGACGCCAACCCCTCCTGAAATTATTGGGGATGATCCCTGATGTGCAGATGGTATCTTTGGAAACCATCGCCAACAGTTCAAAACCCCTATCCAGCAAATTGGGAGTTGTGGCTGATGTAACTCATTTGACTGAACAAATGGCCCAGCGACTGGCATGGGAAGGTTGGGCATCCCAAACCCATTTACAACCAAGTGGGATTTCCCCTACGTTTGGAGGTCTTAGGAATTTCCCGTTGCTCATTGGGCTAGATTCCATCGCACTAACTAATGGAAATGCAGTCAAGTCTCAGTTCAGGAGTTTGAGATTGAACCAACAGCGACTCAGCCTTCCACTGAATCCTTCAATGTCAGTTTTGATTGAGATTATCTGCCCCATTTCCCAGAAAATTCGCCAGGTTAGGTGAATTTGGGGGACCTGATCCCTGATCAGATGCACCACAATTGAACACTATTTAATCAGTTGCCTTGCACTGAGAAAATTGTTGGTTGCTTTTCTTCCTTATTTTCTAATAAAAAAACCTATTTTTAATTTTAGTTGTTTATGTTGAAAACTAAACCGCCTTTTCCGCCAGCATACTAATACCCCTCAGGGTTTTTGGCCATGTTCATCTAGTATTTCACTAGGTGTCTAGATGCTATTATGGCTCATATGCAGTTATTGGCGGTACCCCTTCTTAGTTCCATAACCGTTGTACCAGCAGCAGTGCCTCTGGCATTCTGGTTTGCTGTTTGGGTGCTTTGGCACTCAGATTGGCAGGCTGGTCTAAATTAAACTTATTGTTTTTTTGACATATCCACTTGACTCAGGTTGGCACTAATTGCTGTACTGAAGCATCAGTCTATGTTATAAATTCTCAATTGAAATTTAGATATTTCAAATTTGGATAATATATTAAATACCGGCATAGCTTATCAAAAGAACTCTGGGCCTCTTCACTCCGAATGAATCCTTTTTTAGATTCTTCAATAAATGAAATAGGGGCTTGGCAATTATCGCAAGATCTCATATGAATCTTAAATAGTATCTGACCTTTCCAAGGACCACTTGGATATCTCAGACACTTTTTTGGCACAGCCATTTGATTTATGGCCTCAATTTTCTGGGCTTTCAGATGCAGTCCACTAGAGTTGATAATAATCCCAGATATTTCAACTCTTTCTTGAAGATTTGACATTTCCCCAGCTTGATCTTCAGGTTAACCACGGACAGTCTCCTTAAGACTTCTTCCATGTGGTGTAAAAAGTCAGTAAATGTCCTACTTTTCTCAATTATATCGTCCAAGTACACCAGGACGCATGGCATCTTCAGGTCATTCAATATGGCATTCATGGCTCTCTGGAATGTTGCAGGCACATTGCATAGACCTTAGGGTATCCTTGTTGGTTGTTGTTACAACCCCTGCATGGGGATAATTGCACATTTCTCTTGGTCTTCACTTAGCAAATTGATTTGCCAATATCCCAATATGAGGTCTGCATGAAATTGACCATGGGCTTCGCTAGTGTGCCAGGCCAACCAGTATGAAGACTGGTTAGCCCTTTGTCATTTCGTCTTCATTGGTGTACCAAACCCTACAAGTCTGCGTCCAACCCACCAACCAACTACCAACGTACTTTCCTTTAGCCCCAGGTGTCCTCAAAGTATGCCCTGTCAAGTCCTGCCCCCTTCCTGGGTGGCTCAGGCACTTCACCACTGCCCCACCCTTGTGACCCTTTACTAACCCATCTGGGCATGCCCTAGCGAGTCCATCCCCCTTCCTGGGTGGTTATGGCGCTCCTGCGCTGCACCCCGCATGGTTGGCGGCCATTCAAGCATCTGCTGGTAGCCAGCGGGCCATTTCCCGCTATTTTCTCATAGGGAGGAGGCATGGGAGCTGGCAACGCTGGCCACTCCAGGCATGATCACCCGCGCCTATTGGGGATCCCCTATCCTATCTACTCCTACTCTAGCTGCTCTAAGCCACTATCAGATAAAATAAGATTGGTGCAAGGAAGATGTTTATTAAAGGTAATGAATGACTATTTGTAGTACTTTCAGGGCTACTGCGCCCAAGTACTCTTTGGCTAATCAAATACCAGAAAACCCATCAGCCTCTTAATTTAAAAACTCTATCAGATTGTAAACTTCATTCATTCATACTTTATAGAGATTCCCTCCAGAACCACTCATCTGATCACCAAATATTAATATTAGGTCAATCCATCCTCAGCATAAGTCGCTGGTCAATCATTTATAAATTTGGAATTGAATAGAACTTCAAGCATCCTTGGCATGAGTCACCAGTGCTCTGAATTAGTCAGCAGAACCATTTTCAAACAATTGTGATGGATTCATCAGCTTTCCGCCAAAAACCCAACAATAATCTTTGTATGGCATTTTGGCAGCGAATGCAGCTTCTGCTGAACCTAAACTTAATTTAAATATATTCATGAAATAATATCAAACTAGGCGATTAGCTAGTAATTATGCCCAACTAACCAAAACCCCTAATTCTGATACTATCAGAAGAATCCAACTGGTTAAAACCTGACAAGGTCCATTGCAGAGAAATATTTCGCTTCTTTTAATCAATCCAGTGCATTGTCAATTTGTGGTATTGGATACAAATCCTTCTTTGTATTATTATTCAGCTTCTGATATTTAATCACCACCCAATTAGAGCCAACCTTCTTCTTCATGATTAGGATAGGGCTTGCTCAGGGACTCAATGATGGAACTAGAAGCCCTTGCTTCACTAGTTTACTTATTTTCTTCCTCTACTACCACTTTAGCCACCTTTGACCATCAAATTGGTCTCATTCTTTTTGTCAAAATTTCCCTGGTGTTGACTTTGTGGATTACATTTCTCACGCATCCCAAATTGTGATTGTCTTGGGAAAATAATTCCAAATACTTGTCAAATAATTTGAGCACTTCCTCCTGCTGTCAAATTTATACTTTTGGTCACCCTTGCCAAGAAAACTCGTTTCATAAAGAGTTCCAAATTTGTGAATTTCCTCAATTCAGCCATTAGGATTAGGGGAAAAGCTTGATGATCTAAATTCTCAATCTTCGTTGGTTTTTCACACAAATTCGCTAGAGAACTTGAATTTTTTATGGACCAGAATAACTATTCCAGGAGCCACCAAAGGCTCTACTCTGAACTTCTTCCAGGGGCTTCTGACTTCTCCATACAGCAGCTAAGGTATCTACAATATCAACCTCATGTCAACTATGATCTGTTATCCCAGAAGTTTAGTCCTTGAATTCTTTATTCTCAACGGAATTTCCCACTTTTCCAGGATAGCCGTTGTCATTTCTCATTGCTTTCACCCAACTAATTATGAAAGAAACAGGACAATGCCATCATTATAGTTCATATTGATGAAGTTATTCCTCCTAATCAGAGGGTCTTCCCTATCTTTTTGATAAACCAATGGTTACGTCTGACCCAAACTGGTCAACATATCATTTTCTAATTATATTTAACTATGTACTTTTGTAGAATCTCTGTCCCAATCAGAATATCATAATCTTGGCTGGCCAAAACTATTGCTGGGGCGGATACCACTAAAGATCCAAATTGGAGTGGCAGAGCACTATATGCTCCACAAGAGATGGTGATATTCAGCCCAGCTGTCCCATATTCATTCTTGTGTTCTATATTGGGCAAGATTCTCATCATCTTCACCAGCTTGGTCAAGACAATATTGATAGGCGCTCCACTGTCAACTATCACCCACACCCATACTCAATTAACCAGTTTATCCATATATGTACTCTCAGAGTATTGTAAAAATTTGTATTTACTGAGTGTATAGTGGCATTTTTTGCAATTTGAGGGTTTGAATTATCTGCGCTAATAGATTAGAAAAAGATTCTTGATTGCACTAAGGGGGATAGAAAGGTTTGTCTCATCTAATTTGACCTCAGTCAATTCTTCCAGATTTTCCGCAGCTTGAATCTTGTCCACCAGTTGTTGCACATATGGCTGAGCAACTATCTTAATTATCTTGGGGTCAATCCCCTTCGCTAGGGATCTGGTTACTGCGTTAACATCCAAATTGACCACTTGATATAGTTGATCCTATGCATCATCATTAACAAATAGATCACTGTATTAATTTCAATATAAAGAAATCAGGAAAAAGGTGTTTTTTTGCAGCTCTAGACTGTTTCTCGTCTAGTCTGCAAGCCCCTTTCTCTGACTCCTGTGCGGGTTTAAATACTTTCATCTGGACCACATTGATTTGTTCCTTAGACTTCTTGCAGTGAGCAGCGAAGTGTCCTCTTCCTCCACACTGGTAACAGCGTTTTCTTTCTTATTAATCCGCTTAAACTCTTTGAACTTATTTCCTGGCATGGTTCAATTATTGGAATCCTTAGCGCCCATGGTCCCCTTTGTAGGATTCAAATTTAATACTGGACTCAGTTTGAAACTTCTATTTGTAGCATCAAATGTAGCTTCAAATTTTAAAATGATCCACCATCTGCAAGGTGGTAATCTCCATTGCAAACACAAAAGACAACATTTGGTATAAATTGCAATAGGGACAAAGGGCCGCTTGCAACATGATCTGTGCATCAAAATCATCCAGCACTTTCTTTCCAACCAAAATCTGAGATTTTTTGTAGAAATGATTGGCAAAACTTACTAAGGATTCATCCTTCTGGAATTGGATTCCCATTAATTCTTGCTTGTGCTTAGACATGTGCGTGGTACTTCAAAATTCTTTTGTGATGGCCGCTTTGTCCTCTGAGTATGACCAGCTGCACCCCTCTAGATGGGTTAATACTAGGTTCTGACAATCAGTGTCTAAACATTTCATCACCGTTAAAGCCTTTTGACTATCACCACAAATGAACATTGAAATGTCAAATACTTGGAAAAACAAAGGGTCATTATCCTTATGGAAATTAAGTAATTTCGGCATAGCTTTAAATAGCTCTAATGTTTCTCTAACCACCACTCTTGTTGGCTACTTGATAAACTTGAGGAGTGATTTCAGGAGTCATCTTTAAAATGGCTATGAATGCGGTAAGCATATTTGTGGAATAGTAGCCTCCCCAACTGGAGTTCGTGAGGTCATCCCTTTGTCATCAATCGCTGCATAGGGCTCACATTCACATTTATGTGTCTTCAACTTCTTGACTCGCTTAAGCAGCTGCTCTATATCTGTGCTGATTGACCATAATAAAACATGATCCGCTTCATGTTCCACTTTCAAGGATAAAACTTCTTGAACTAAATCTCCTCCCTTTTTCTTTAATGATGTTACTTTTCCTAGTAACTCATTACTAAAACTATATACATCTTTGACTCCTACCTTGATCTTAATAACTCTCTCCTACAATGCAGCAAATTCTCGATAAATCCACAGAATTCAAGGCGCTCTTATTGATGTTTGACAACTCCGTCCAGAGTTTTCTTAACTCATCCTTGTACGAAATCTTGTCCTAGTGTATCCTATTCAACTACAACCCTGTAGCGTTCACCAATTGTTAAAATTTAGGGGCTTCGCTGCTCATTCAAGAATATAAAGTCCTAATTGATAACTTCACAGGTCTGATTTGTGCTCTTTTGCATTATCTGATGATATATGATATACAATTGATAATATTATGAAGACTATTTATTTGTATTTGAATAGATAACCAGTGTTGGTCCAACGCTAGACAAGTAGCCCTTCTCAAAAACTCTAAATGTCCTCAGTAGAGATATATACCCGTATCCGCCTATTATGATCCATGCTCAGATCCCTAGTTTATGGCCTTTCCTCTCATTTGCGCAGTCTCTCAAAGTCCACAGCAACTCCCATGCAATCTTAGCTTATCTTCTTAGGTATCCTTAATACTTACTCTTTATCCTACTAAAGAGACCCAAATAAAAGAACACAGCAATAATTTCATGAAGATGAATAGAACTAAAATCATTAATGAATTTTGCTAAAGCCTGTCATTTATTAAGTGAATTAATAGGGGAATTTATAGTGGAAATTCAGTGCCCAACCCTCAGTTTGCGTCTCAGCCTTAAAACGACAGCCATTGCCGTTGAATTACCCTTTGTCGTCTCATCAGCAATGGTCTTCCCCATCCTGATTAGTATTCCTTAATTGGACATCCTCAAGACCTAAAACGGAAAGAGTCAGTAAAACGTGTCCCTAACGTTTTCCATTCAATCACAGTGAACCAACAATATTTTTTAAGCAACCTGCTTAGGTAATGGGACTTGTTAATCATTATGGCAGGTTGCAAACCAACTGATCAATTCACTAGTATGCTGGTGCATCACTAGCCTTGCAACTTTCTCCTTAAATTCCCAAATAGTCAGTGATGGATCCTGACCAATCCCAATCAGTACATCTGATAGTCAATCATCAATCAATTATCAGATGCCCTCATTAATCGCAACTCTGCCTGAAGAGACCTTAAGCATGCATCTGGATCAATCACCAATGGCTCCAAACCAGGCTGTGACGGGCAAGTTTGTGCCAATACGCTACAAACAAATTGGGAAGTAAGAGCCATGTTACTGACCATACTAGGGACAAGCCTGCCGAAGCCCATCCTCAAACCATTCCTCCATGCCTTATCATTGCCACGTATTCCCGCACCACTGTCTTCATGACGCTGCACATCAACAGCAGGGTCTGGGACCAGGAAAGGGCTGAGAACAACGCCAACGCCACGCCAAGCTCACTATAAGAGCTCATGATTCCAATCCAATACTTTAATAATTTTTAATAAAATAATATTTCTTTATTAGCAAGTGATACTGTTTTATTTGATTTTCTTTTTTATAAAAGATTCAACTTGCCCTTCAGGGCCACAGAATATCCCATAAATAGCGCTCTGCAAGTATTGAGTAAGCTCCCTCCTATGCTAGGCTCTCTCAAACATCATCCAGCACATCACTTGCAAAGACTCCACATCCCACCAGATCATTATCCATTCTTTGCAAAAAGCCTGACATTTTCACAAATGCATTTTGTGTCTGGGTTGTCGAATTTCACAAGCTCTGACTTCCCCAAGTTCAAGGCCCTTTGGATTAAAGTGACATTCAGATTGAACGCCACCCAATTTGAAGCAATGTACGGATAAGGTGTCTCCTGATCCGTTACATTACCCCCCTTTGAGGACCAAATTTCCTGGACCTTCTCCAGGCATAACGCGAAGTCTTTCTTCATCTGCCACGTCGCCTCCTCCACCTGATAGCCTTTCCACTTCACCAGCAGTTGCTGCTGGCCCCTCACCCATCTCACATCCAATATCCATTCCACATCATATCTGGCACATCCCCTTCCCTAGGGTTTAGCGGTCCCAGTCAATCCAGACCTATTCCCTTGAATGCCATAACTGGGAAGCGTGAATCACTGTATGGGCCTTGGAACCTATTGGAAAACTTAACTTAAAGGCAACCTGATTAATGGCTCAGTTAATTTTATATGGGTTCAAAACATTGGTCCCAGCTTGTGACTCTTAACTGGAACAGCATATTTTTTAGCTGCTACCAATACCCAGTCCCCAGGCTCAAACGCTGGATCCAGCACTCTTTGTTGATCTTCCTGTTGCTTTTGATAAGCAACCGCCTTCTCCAGGTCCTCCTGTAGCTTCTTCTTGATATCTGCCATGGTACACACCATCTCATTCGCCCTCTGACACACTCCGCCCTGGGATCCCCCATTTGATCTGGGATTGAGACCATGATTTGCAAAATATGTTGTCATTCCCATTGAAGATTGACAATGATTGTTGTAAGCAAACTGGACCATCTCAACCCATGAAACCCAGTCATCCTGCCAATTGGAAACAACACCAGTGATACTTCTTAAGTATATGATTAACCCTCTCCGTTTGTCCATTGGATTGAGGATGGTACGCTGAGAACTGACCAAACTTGATTTCCAAATTACCCCACAAACTTGACCATAATTGTGAGACAAATTGTGGATTACAGTCCAAAATAACTTTCTCAGGTAAGCCATGCCAGGAGAACATTTCATCAATGAAGATCCTTACTGAATCCTTTGCTGAAAAACTCCCAGTGCATGGGAAAAACTTGGCATATTTGGTCAATCTATCCACGACCACCATAACTGCATCCTTCCCCTTAACCTTCGGAAGACCCATTATGAAAAAAATGCTAATTGAGCTCCATAGCGCACGTGGTATCTACAGTGGGTGTAACTTACCCAATGGCAGTTCCCTTGAGGGCTTCGCTTTTGCGCATACCAGACACTCCCCCATGTACTTCTTAAAAAAACCTATGCAGGCCCAGCCATGAATAGTCCTGTTGCACCAACTCCACCATCTTCTCCACTCCCAGATGACCCACCAATGGATGATCATGAGAGACCCATATTACCTCCTGTTGTAATGATGGGTCAGAAACCCATATTGTAACGCACCGGCTCCTTCCAATGAGCCACAAATGAGTTGGGCAACAAAATCCATGTTACAGACCATAGGGCTGACAGGGCTCCTGATACTATTCTCCTTGTGCGCGCGCTACAAGACTGGACAAGCACCCCCTGGAAGACAGTTGCAAGTATACTTAACCCCAGCAACATTCCTTGACTCCAAGACAAGGTATAAAGGGAGGCAATAGCTCTCCCAAGCTCACTCTCCAAGTCCAATTCTTGTTAATTCAAGCCAAATATGGCTGCAGTTAGGCAATATTTTTAAAATAAACTCAAACTATAAATATATGAATTTTAAGTTTTTTTTTATTTAATATTGGCCAGGTCGATAGAAAACAGAACTGAGAAGCCTCCAGCTCCCAGTTCCTTCCTTATATACACATGCTACAAGCTAATATAAAATATAACACAAGCTTATGGTGCTAATCTGACTGATGCTTGGTGTAAACCTT
>JAKSZP010018958.1:0-56674 GCA_022478985.1 Massospora cicadina | reverse complement strand
CAATTTAGTTATCAAAGCTAAAGAAAGATAAGAAAAATTCCTTGCATACTTGTATTATGACACCTAAGATGCATATATAACAAAATTTATACATGTTTTTTATTGGATTTAATTTTTAGTTTACTCATAAACTTAATCATTATATGATAAATAACATAATAAGATTAATTTAAACTGCTTTTCATATATTAAATTAATTAAAAAATTCTAAAGAACAGTTTTTCAGCTAACTACAAATTTGGAACAGAATCTCCTTGTCAAATATCATATTCCTAGCTTCTGTAGCTATAGAAAAACCTTAATTAGTAGTGGAGTATATATAAGTCCAACAATTGGTTTTGGCTGAGTGATTAGTAATCTTGTTAATTTTTTAAGCTCAATATTTTCAAGTAAATGTTTGATTTCTAATAACTCAATAGGTTCAATTGGTTTGCTGAGTGATTGGTGCTTTTTGGTTGATTAAATTGGCTCAACGGTTTCAGGTAAATGGTTGATGATTTGGTTAATTTGATAGGCTCTATTGGTTTTACTAAGTTTTTGGTGTTTTTAATTTCTTTAGTAGGTTCATTGGTTATGCCAAGATGTTGGTGGTTGGTTATATTCATTAGGTTTAAGAGGTTCTAAACTTATCCATGGCCATCTAACACTATCCAAAGTTGAAATAAGTATTTGGATCATTTGGTAAGACATAAACATTATATGGTTATACTATTATAAAGCAAGGTTATATTGCTATCTTGATATAATTCAAAAAGGTATAGAGACCAACTAAGCTCTGTTAATATAGTATTCTCTATATAAACTAAAAACAATTGTGTGAATGTATTGAACTTTACAAATAATGCCAAAACGCTTAGCCAAACTTGATACAAATACTTTAAATTTGGTAAGAGTTATGAGATAATAAAAATTTATAATGATACTAATAAAAGTTATATATAATATTTAAGAACAAAATATTTAATTCTAATAATAAATACATATATTATTTTGGCTAAGCGTTTTGGCATTATTTGTAAAGTTCAATACATTCATTTGTTTTAAGTTTTTGGTATTTTTTGTTCTTTAAGTAGTTCAATTGATTTTGGCTGAGTAGTTAGTTTTTGGTAATTTAATAGGCTAAATGATTTTTCAAGTGGTTGGTGGCTAGTAGTAGTTTTATAAGAGGATATATTCCAACCAGCCTATAAAATGTTTAGTGATTACAAAGTATCAGGCATAAGGCTTTTAATACAAAGAGTTTAAATATACACTAAAGGAAAATCCCTCAATTGATGTGCATCCTTAAATTATGCTACTTAATAGAAACATAAAAAGGCATTTTCAGGAAAAAAGTTAGCCTCAGTTTATTCTAAGGGAGTGATATGTATGGTGAGTCAATTACCCATTTTTTGGGGAAAAGAAATAAGAATATCTGATACCAGAACTAAATATGATTTGTTATTTTAAGTTTCAGTGGCATCCTACAATCTTTTCAAAGCAGAAGTATTCAATCATTTAGATAAAGTTTGGAATCTGAAAACTGGGGTGTCAATTCTTTAGATTAGGTTTGAACCTTTACAATAGAGGAGATCAGATTAAAAGATTGAGTTGAATTCCTAACAACGCCCCATTTTAGATCATAGCAAAGTGGAGTAAAGAATTTTTAAACATTGACTTTGTACTTAACTCACCATTGTACCCTGGGCGACCTTGCCAATTGCATGTTCATTTACACTTTTGTAGATGAACTTGTTTTGTTAAAACCAGTTTAAAGCTACTTTATTGTCTCTTCTTCCTGGCTTATGATGGCAAAAGAAGACAATCACCTGACTAAAGGTATGTAGAACATCTACGTCATTAAACCAAATTTGTTTCTCTAGAGTTTGTATCAGACAAATTATCTATGGCTAGAACCTGAAGCCAAATGATTTCATTAATAATAGCTTTCACAGTAACTTCAGGGGCTTTAAGAGAGACATGATCTAACATATAATGCACTTTGGAAGACAATTGTGGATTTCTTTTGTATAAATACTAAAAGGGGGACATCTTAATGATTTAATGGTGGGTAAATTGATAAGCTAGAATTGCACCCATAAGTTTTGTGGCAAGTGTAGAGAGTTGTTCAAGGCCATTTTCTGAAGGGTTGGAATCAAGTAGTGTTAGATCTCTCTACCATCCCATTGGTTTGTAGGATGATAGGAGTGGTAAATACCTAAGTGAACCTCATTAATTTTGTTAATTCTTACACTAGTGATGAAAGTTTTGCCAATTGTTTAAGAGTATTATGTTAGGACACCCATGTTGTATTATAATATGATTATATAGAAATGAGGCGGTAGCTTTGACTAAATCTAGAGATTGGGATGTGGCCTCAATTTATATAATGAGATGCTCAAAATTCATTATGAGGAATCAATGGCGATAAATGCTCAAGGTAAAGGGCCCACAACATTAATATAACCATATAAATAAGATTTGAAGAAGGAACCATTTGATCCTAGGGCAATGAATAAAATCAGCTTGACTTTTATATATCAAGTAAATTTATTGTACATTATGAATTAAGTGGAGCATCCCTTCCCAGTAGCACTGGGACTTGAGCCATTATAAATTTTTAAAATTCCTTCATGACCAACTTGCAGGTAACCTTCTAAGATAATGTTGGTTTGTTCAGTAGGACAAACATAAGGTAGCCATTAAGTTGCTATTAGCTTATAAAGGTGACCATTTCAGATTTAAACGCTTACTGACAATTTTTCTATCTCCTTTTAAATTTTATATGGGCTCATCTTTCCACATTTTAGGTTGGCTTAGGAGATTGTTGATTCAATCTTCCTCAGTTTAAAATGGAGATTAGTATAGGTAATCTGGATAAACAATTCACGTTTTAATGTATTTAACCAGGGCAATGAATTATAGAGAAATCATATTTTTAAGGCTTAAATCCCATTCTTCCAGATGCCCATAAAGATCTTTTATATTCTAACGCCATTGAAAAAATGCATGATCAGTATTCATTTTGAAGTAAAACCCATAGAATAGGGTTATAAATACCTTATGGCTAATAAAGCATCCAGGAACTCACGTACAATTACACTACATTTGAATCAGCTTTGGAGAAAGTTTTTCTGTAATATGTAATGGGATAGTCTACTAAATATTCATTATGTTGGGATATTATAGCTCTTTTTTTAGTACTAGATGGTTGGGATATTATAGATCTTATAGTTATATTTATAGCATCAATGAGAAGTAAAAATGTCTGTCTAAAAATGGGTTTTTAAGGTCGTGAGAGTGAGTAAGAGCTAAGCAAAATAGATTAATAATATTGTTGTATTCTTATTTCCACTTTATAGTAATTTTCTTCTTGTACAAGTAAACTAAGATTTTGGATGTATATACAAAGTGAGGAATGATCTGTCAGTAATGTCTGATTAATTTTTAAAGAACCTGTACATTTCAAAGGGACTTAGGCAGCAGAATTTGAGAGATGGCCAAGACTTTGTCATTTATTGTGGATATTCTTTACTGACTTACATTATGACCCAGGAAAAACTTTTTACTTCAGAAGAAAGAACATTTGTAGAGCTTTAGATTTAATAAAGTTTTTTAAATGCTAGAAGACCTCTCTAAGGTGAGCTAAATGGGCAATTAAAGTCTGTATAAAGATTTTTGTCATTTAGGTAGACTAACACAAATACTATCTCTGTGTCCCCTAGTAAGACATAAATAGTTTTTTGAAAGTATCAGGGGCATTAAATAATCCCTGCATTATCCATGTAGGTTAGAAGCCCTTAATTAGAAATAAAAGTACATTTTCATGATCATCAGGGGATAGGCCAATCTTCCAGTAACCACTGGTGAACCAAACGCCAAAAATGGTTATATCCAAACACTAGATGTAAAAAATCATCTATACGATTAAGGGGATAACTATCCTTTCAAATGATGGCATTCAATTGACAATAGTCCATTACAACTTGAAGACATCCATCCTTTTTTCAGAGTAATAGCAGAGGGGAAGACTAAGGGACTTTAGAGGGTATGTTGGTTCAGCCTCTAATAAATGTTTTAAATCAAGAGCCACTTGGGAGTTCTATAATCTAGAATTCCGTTAAGCTCAAATTTTAAGAAGGGGATGACCTTTGGTTTTCACTTATTGGATTACTCAAGACATTTTCCCATAATTGACAGGTCCCTTAAAAATATCTGTTCATAGATTCTTTTACCGCTCAAAGTCACTTTTGAGCGATTTTAAATTTAAAGTTTTATTTATCCACAGCCATCTGCCCAAACCTATTCTTTGATGTCCTTGGCTCCGCCGCCTGCCACCCCAGTGTGGGGCAGCAGTGCACCCCCACCTAGCGTTTTCCACCCCGCAGGCAAGTGCGTTCAGATGGGCTCAAACAGCCCACCCACTGCTTCCAACCATTTTGTCCCCCCACGGGACTTAGCGCACCACCTGGCGCGCGTCCACCCTTCTCACCCCCATCCTCTTGCCCTCCCTCGCTCCGCCATTCACTATTGCCTCAGAGTGGACTATGGGCGTTTGTTCCCATATGCTGATAAGGCAATTATTGAGCTAGCCACTGCGGCCTTTGCGCCAGCTGGCTTTATAGACTTCCGCCCTTTTAAGGGCTACTTTGACGTTGGGTTCCAATCTGAGGAGGATGCTGAAGCGGCAGCACAAACTCCTCTAATATATAAAAAAACCCCCATTCCCACAACCCGTACTCACCTCCCTTCAGACATCACGCTGGTGGTATCCTTTGCAAATCTCCCATCCAACCTTCCACCCCAGGTTTTTTATGACCAGTTGTTCGCGGGGCTCATGGCTTATGGCACTCAGCCCAACCTCATCTTTGCCATTCCATCTGGTGCAGAGCGCCTTGCTGCTCCTCGGGCAACAGCCACCATCATACCACACCACCCTACCATAGCCCAACAAATCCCACCCCGCGCTAGTGTGGCTGCAGCACCTGATCATTTCTTTTGGGCTCAGGTCAATAATGGTAGGCAAATTTGTTTCCTCTGCTTTGGCCTCGACCATGCAAAAAGAGCATGCCCTCAGGCCAAGTCCGCTGCTGCAGCTTCTGAGCCTCCTTCTGGAGGTTCAGTATGGGGCGCTTTGCTGCCCCTCCCACCCTCCAATCTCGTTCAGTGGGCCCACATGAAAAATCAGCCCCCCAAACTCCAGCATCACTCTACCACCTAAATCTACCCCAGCCAATCAGAGAAATGCTTGGACCACCATTGGCACCCAAGCAGCTGCCCATTCGCCCAATCCCACCCACCCAAATTCGAACGCCACTATTCTAGTGAACCAAAATCCATGGGATCTAATGGCTGAAACTGACAAATCAGGTAATGTCCTCATTAGTAAGCATACAGGTCAACCTCTCTGCTAAGGCGATTATGGTTGGGCAGAATTTTTCCTTCCTGACTTTGATGAAACCCCTACTCCTCGCCATTTCGCTCCTCTGCCCAATACAGCCCCCTTCCAAAGTGATCACCAGCTCGCCTTAGCTGCGGTGGCCTCTCCTCATCGTATAAAACTACGCACAGCGGTGGCCCAGTCAGTGGCTCAGCTCCAGAATGGCCTGCCCACCCTCTTCTTCCCCCCAACTTCCCTGAATCTCCCTGCAGTGACATCTCAAAACTATCAATGATGCTGAAGTTGCTGTTATGAATGTCGCAATGATTGCTTCATTCAACCCCTCAGCCAAAATCACCCGCCACAGTATCTCCCTTTTCACCCAACTTCCTGGAAGCCTACAAAGAAGCTGAAGTTCTCCTCGCAGCTTTTGTTGAAACAGTTTCCCATCATTATCTTGATGCAGAAGAGGAAAACTCCTAATACACTGACCTCAACCCCCTTATGCGGATGCCCCAATGCCCTGGCTCTCTGCTCTGATCTGGTACTGTAATCAACATCCCTTGATCAAGGTGGGTCTTTCTGAAAACCAACCCCCCGACCCCTCCTCACCCTCTGCCATGGTGGGTTAGCAGTTTCTGCTTCCCACCTGGTTAGTAGTTTTGTTTTGTCATTTTGAGTGTTGTGTTCAGTACTGTCCATCCCCTGGTCAGCGTACCTCAAATAAATCAAAAATTGAATATCTGTTCATATTCTTCTAAAAAGGCTTCTACATCTTGATGTTGATTGGGAGTAAGGATGTCCCCAATTTTATTTTTGATTAGGACTATTGTAGTAGGTGGGTTAATCCTTAAGTCTTGTAGAGTGACAAAACAGTTTACATATATACTATATAAATGGGGAAGGGTTTACCATAAGCTATGATTGCATACTGTGGGACTTGAAGAGTCTAATCAGTTTAATTACCAAATAAAAACAGAGATATATTTCTCATAGGCAGAATCTATGATCCTGAGGAAGGTCAAAGTTTAAAATAAAAGGATTGGTTTGTCCATCTATTTATAGAATGTGAGTATGGCCATATAGATTATAATTTGGGAGTCCACCATTACTTAAAACATGAAGGCATACTTAAGGAATGGGGGGCATAAAGAGGTATTCTACCCTTGGCATCCACAGTGTTGGGGAAAGTTTATTTCAAGCCCTAGAATTTGGCATTTTATCCAACAGAAGAGGTAAGATACTCAATGGGGTAAGAACGCTTCTTTTAAGTCCTATATTTTTAGTTGGGAGCTCAACTATCAGTGGTACTTTATATCCCAGAAAATTAAATATTGATCCTTAATGTTTATACTTAAAAAATTCTCTCATTATCAGGACTTTGATAAGTAATATATAATTACTATTTATAAGGCTGTAGCAGGAGTAGTGTCCAAATGCTAACCATATAATAGAAAAAGCTATGCATGCTCCAATAGCTTTAGTAATCTTAACTCACGCTGTTTCATATTCAGCCGTATGGATTTAATCAAGAGCCATTCTGAATTTTTAATAAGTTGGGAGGATAAAACATTATCTGAGGTAATATTGTTAAATATGAAAAAAACTTTAACTTTATGTAATACTCCTCGTAAAAATTCACTTGTGGTTGTTATTGAAAAGCAACCTAGTAACCTTTTTACTGCACAGGTTCAGTTTCCTCGTGCACTTTGTCACATTGTATAGTAGAATGAATTATTAATCAATAATAGTATGGATACTATTATCCATAGTTGAGTATGAATTATATTTCAGACCAACGCTCAGCCAGTATTCCCAATTTATATACTCATAATGTTGTACTCATGAGAATTTGTTCCCTATGCTCTTGTCCACCTGGTCTTTGCTGAGATCTTCCAGTGACAGTCTCTTCAGTCCAACACACAGTCGGCAGCTATCCCTGATTGTGGCTCCTTATTCTCTAGATCCCTGCTTGGATCTTTACTATTCTCTCAGAGAGTCTTCCAATTATTGCCCTCTGCAATAATATCCTTGAGACAGAACAGCACAATGGAAGCTGATGATAGTTATACTATATCTGAATGGATAATCTAACCATTACTGTTCTCATAAATACTGTTTTTTATTATAGTAAATCCTAGGGAATATATATAGTGGGGAATTTGGCTGTCTAATCCTTGGTTGACAGCTCTTCAATGAAATGGCAGCCGTTGCCATTGAATCACCATCCTCATCTTGGCAGTGATGGGCTTCCCCATCCTGGCTAGGTTTTGTTGTTGGACATCATTGAGACCTAAAACAGAAAGAGTAGGAAAATGTGTCCCTAACGTTTTCCTCTAAATACAAGTGAACCAACCATATTTGGCTATTGACCTGCTTAAGGAATGGAATTTATTACCCATTAAGGCAGGTCACTCACCAACCAATCGATTTGCTAGTTGCAGACAGCATCACTCACATCACAACTTGCTGTTCATTCCCAATTAGTTGGTGATGAAACCTGACCAATCCCAATTGGTACACCTGATAGTTAATCACTATCAGATTCCCCTATTTTGTTGGAAACTCCACCCGATGAGAACTTAAGTATTTGTCTGAATTGATCCCCAATGGATATGACCAGGAGAATATCCCAAAATCCCCCAAACGTAGTTACTCCAAAACTTGGGCCAACCAATTTCTGATTCACTTCGCCTTAGGGAATTTTCCCCTAGCGATACCAGGTAATCTAGCAGGTTAGGAATATGGGCAAAAATCCCAACACATCCACCCTCTTGCCTAGATTTCCAGCGAGAAAAGTCTGGGGCATGAGAACACCACTTCAGACACTTAGTCAACTACTTTATTGATTCAAGTGGAGTACACTTGTCAATACTTAACGCTGCTTGGGACGACTTTCAGCATATGGCGTTCTTCCTCTTCCTCCTTGCTACCGCCTTCTCAGAGCGTAGTCCTCATGATCTACTGTTGTGCCAGGCTGATTGATTTAGTCATGATGATATTAGTCCTGGGATCCAGTTTTCCCCCATCAGGGCATATGACCGCTGTCATACTTAGGATTCTTGGTCTGGTGTCCTTGATTTCCTAATTTTCTCCTCATCCTGGAAAGGAGACTCTTGCCATCGATGTTCATTTTGTGGATCAATTAAAAATACTCATTTCTTATTCGCCCTTGTTATTTCTCTCATAATCTCTTGGCTTAAGTCATTCCTAAGTCTTCTCTTGTAGAGCTTATCCCATTAATTTTGAGTTTATTTTCTCTGAAATTGGAGCCTAATGGATTGTAGAGTGCATAATGTCAACTTCCATATAAGTCTGACATTCCCCCTCTCGTCCAGCTCATATGTCAAATTCTGAGTTGCAATACCAGAAGCTTCTGAATAGTTTGTCTGATCAAGACCTCCATGTCTTCTAGCAGATGAGTTAGGATGCTCGGTGGAACCTCTTCTATGGTCCTTCCAGGACTCATATGCCTAGTCTGATGCTAGCGGCTAGTCCTTCTGTCAAATTACTGGAAACGGTAACTAATCCCTCTGAAACTAGGCTGGCTATCATTTTAAACAACTCTCAGCTGATTCTTCCTCTTCAGTTGATTCCAGAGAGTTGGACTTAAAAACTCTCCTGGATTTAGCTCCTTTTGCTGATGCTCCAACCATTGTCATAGATGCTCCAGAGATTATGCCGGTTGCTCTTGATCACTCATTTCTTGCTGGGTCAGACCTGCTTCCAGAGATCCTCTTCTGACTCGGTCAATATTACAAACCTGCTGTTCTGGTCTCCAAGCTCACCATTGGTAACAGCATTCACTTTGAGCTCCCCTATGCTGAACTCTAGGACCAAGTCACCGAGGCTTTGACTCTAGCGCTGAATCTCTCTGATCTTGATAACATCCTGGATTAAAATACTGCTGCTTATGCTCTTTGCTTTGCTGGTCAAGTTCTTTGAAGTTGGTCCACAAAGCTTCCAGTCTCGCCTGGGTTCCACCATTCATTCAGCTTTAGCTTCCAAGAAGCTCATAGTTGTCACTTGCAGGATGCAATCTGCTCCCTGCATGACTATCTCTTCTCTGGCGCTTCTCATTGGTATCTTATGCTGATGGTGTTGATATGGGGCATGATTCAGCAACCTCTGTCAAGAAATCCTTCTTCGTTGCCAGCCCATATGTCCAGTGTCCTTGATGAAGCCTGTCATCAGGCGCTCGGGACTAACCTTCCAGCTCCAGTACCATATTGGGATTACTCAGGGGTTATACACCAAATGCCTCTTCTTATACTGTTGCTTTCTTCCCTGCTCCAGGGTTTTGCGATTGGCTTCATCTGACATCTTAATCTCCCTTCCCCTAGTCACTTTCTTGTAGGGCTCAGAGTCCGCTCAAAGGATGTGGTTTCATGTAAGTCTCGCCCTTTGCTAGCGTTTAATCTCATATTGATTTTGATGAGCTGTTCATTCCTACCACAATCCATCCTCACTCCCCCAAGAGGCGACATAGCTGGAATCATCCCCATACTGCGGACAATTAATAAAAATAAAAGTTTATAAAATTATATTGGCTTTTTCTCTGTGCAGTTTATAAGTTTTTTTTCCTGTATCTTTACCAATTTTTTTCTTTTTTCTTCTTAATTCCCTATGGGACTTGACCTTGCTTTGGTTCAGCGGTCCATCTTTTTATTTTTCCCCCAAACTGGATCCTGGGTACTTAAACCTACCAGTTTTCCATGGTTCAGAGGTCCTTTTTTGGACTTAACCATCTAGATTGGTTCAGAGGCCCTTTTTTTGGACTTGACCTAATCATCAGGATGTGACCAGCTTAATGGTTCATCAAACCTTTGGGAACTCTTTTTTCATCACTCCATTGCTTCATATTACTAGCATGAACTCAATTCACAACTCTTCCATCCAAGAGATTTGTCATGGTTGGATGATATAATAGTAGGCACTGATGCCAGAGATAAGGCTGGGCGACAGGAGGCCCAGAAGGTGAGGCTTCAGGCTCTCCCTAACCTAAAGCACACCTTAGATCAACGCTGGGTGCAAGCCAAGCATGCCCAGGCTAATACTATTGGGGTGCAAAACGCCTAGCCTCTTATCTCAGCCCAGGCCTTGAAACAAACAATTTACATTTTGAATGCAGATGGTTCGATTTGCTTGGTTGGAGAGCAAGGGTTCAAGTCCCACTCCAGCTATGAAATTTTGTCTTCAGGTAAAATAAGGCTTCAATCAATTACTCGAGTGAAGGCACTTTTGGTGTATTTTACCAAAATGGATGGAAGCGTCTGTTTATTGATGCGTCAAGGCTTGGGCGCACTTCTGCAGAACCTGAATTTCCCTGGCCCATTTTAAATATGTTTTTTGACCAACGTTCCTTGTTGATTGACTTTCTTAATAAAACCCCTCGTTATTTTACATTTTTTTAAATGATTTCTTGGGCAAACTTGGAGGTGGACCTCTTCAGGGAGGTCTCCAACTATGTGGGCCACTACCTTATCTTGCAATTTACCAAAATCCCAGGGGCACCTGTGGGCCACCTGGGTCCCCTCCAGATTGAGGCACCCAAACCCCTGACGCCAAGCTACACTTGATTATGGACGCCCTTCTGGGGTCCACTCAAGTGGTGATGTTCCTTACTTACCTGGTATTTTATGTTGCTCTTTACACCTTTGCCTGGGGTACCCTTTGCACTGGCACCATTTGAGGTGCCTTCCTACCCATTCTTTTAATGGTTAGTTCCCTAGCAATGTGGGTTTGCATCCCACATTACCTTTCTGGGAACAATAGAATTACAGACACTCTCTTGATATTAGTCAATCAACCTTTTTATTATATGTGCATAAGAATTATCCGTGTGGGACTTTCTTTATTAGTGAATTAGGTGCGCTGGCCATTTGTCACTGCCACGATGGTGCTCACCACAGTGTTCTCATTTGGTTTTGTACTTGTGCATCTCAGCGTTAATCTTGCAACTACTAATTGGGAAGTGCCCACCCTTCCTGCTCATACCTGGTGGTCTCAGACTTTTCATGATCCTAAGATCATGATTCTCTGCCTTTCTCCTGAGATTTACTTGGAAATTTATCAGGCCTTAGATTCCCTGGAACCAAAGCCCTCGTTCAGAAAAAACAATTCATCTGGTTCCCATCCGCTTTTGTGAGGAGTGTATCTATTGTACCAGTTGTCTCCTGAGGCGGGTGATTGGGTTTTTGTGGTACTCCTCACACAGCTGCTCTTGTGGCAAGCAATAGGGGTTTGGAACAGGTCTTGGAGCAGAATTGACATGATAAAGCCTCCTTCCATTCTTTCTTTGAGCTCTTTTCTCTGCGTCAAGCGGGTCATCTGATGAAAGTATACTTGAGTGAATTCTGCAAAAAAGCCCAGGATTTGCCTTTAACTGACAAAGTTAAAACGTTGTTTTCCATTTGACCTTGGACATCTCAATGTGAAACTCCCCAATTTGGCAGTCGCCTCCTTCCAAATTGAATCATCTTGTCAAAACCCTTTGGGGTAGTTTCTCCACCCCAACCCAGAAAGACAGGTAATTTGGCCATCACTGGATCAAATCATATAAATACAGGAGCCAAAAAGTTGCACACGCCTCTGGAAATGAAGGAAACTTATCCTTCTAATCCTTCTACTTCTTCCAAATTTGGAAATATACAGGGGTCTAGACCTGAGAATGAAGTAAAGGTTTCAGATTATTCTGCTGCGATGATGTCACCCATGACCATCCCTATAAATAGCGCTTCCTTGACTAATGATTTTCCCCTGAAACGTGAGATGCTTCCCACTGATTTCCTCCCCATCTTGGCAGAAATCGGGAACATTAAAGGGTCCAAACTTGAACTTAACAAAAGCAATTCCAATATCATTTTTTCTCCAACACGTTTCTGAGGTGCATGCCGAGGCATCAGCTCAGGGCTTGGGGGTGATGGCCCTGGATAATGATGCGCACCACACCCTTGGAACGAGTGAGAGTTCATTTGAACAAAAAAACGCGTTTTATAACGTGAGAGATTTATCCCAAAACGAACCTTTTATTTGCTCATATGGTCTGGATGAGGACTTAATTTCAGTCTACCAGATTACTCCTGAGAACCCTCGTTTGACCCCTACCATGATTAGGGGTTCTCAGGAAGTGGAAAAGGAACTTCGTCATTAATATAAAGATGTATATGCATCTGCAGAAGGTGTGGTAGGATATGTGGCCTCAGTAGTAAGAGTGGCCCACTATCCTTCCCCCTTCTATGATTTCAAAACATACCCTGATGGCTTGTTCAAGCCAGAGGAAGAATATGGTGGTGAGTTGATGGCGTTTTCTGCGTTGAATAAATCCCATTCTGGATACTTCTTGTTATCTGCTACCCTTACATCCTCTTATGAAAAGTTCAGCACAACTATTTTGGTGGATACTGGTGCCTCAAATAATTTTATTGACCAAAATCTTGCTGACTACCTTGAGTTGAGTTACTCACCAGGTAGTATGGTTAGAGGTGGGGCTTCTCAAGGTATCCCTACACTAAACGTCATTGAGTCAGTCGATTTCCAGATAGGTTCTTATCTATTGTCTGACCAGTTTCAAGCTATCAAAAACCTCTTGTTTCCCATCATTTTGGGGGTTGAGTGGTGGCGGAAGTTTGACGTCAGAACAAATTTAAAAGAAAACACTCTAACCTTGTTTTTAACTAACGGTCACCAGTTGATTGTTCCTTTGTCTGAGGCTAATGCCCCAGGCAAATTACCCCATTGGCCCAAGGTTCCCAGTCCATATCTTGCCCCTTTGTTGAAGCCCACTGTGAGACTTTCCTTACCTTCCTGTTTGGAGGAGTTGGCATCTTCGTTTGATGCAGCTTCAGCTAGTATGCTACCAGAACATTCCGAGTTTGATTGTATATTTAAACTTACTGTGGATCTGGTGCGTATTTCTTCTCCCATATACCCATTGACTGTCTAGGAGGAAGAGGTTTTAGATGTATGGGTGAAGGAGCAGTTGACCAAAGGTGCCATATTTCAGCGTACCTCCCCAGTTTGCTCCCCCCTGCTCTTTGTGGAGAAGGCTGATGGAACCTTATGTCCATGTGTCAATTATGGAAATTTAAACAATGTGACTGTACCTGACCTCCATCCCATCCCTTTAGATTCCCAGATTGCGCTATGTGGAGAAGGCAAAGGTCTTCTCCAAGTTGGATTGCCTCAATGCATTCAATCAAATCTGGATAAAGAAGAACCAGGAATGGTTAACCGCATTCTGTACCAGAAAAGGAATTTTCCAGTTCCAGGTTATGCCCTTTGGGCTTAAGAATGCCCCTGCCATCTTTCAACGCCGCATTGATGCTGCGTTGGGAGACTTGTTTAGGTATGTGCAGTTGCCTACATGGATGACATTCTGGTGTTTTCCCCCAATCATGAGTCACATGCAGTTCACCTTTGACAAGTAGTGGAGAGATTGAGGGCTGCTTGCCTTACCCTCAAGTTTAGCAAATGCGAATTCTTCAAGTCCCAGGTTACTTTTCTGGGCAACGTCGTTTTTGACCAGGGCCATATGATAACTCCAGACAAGGAAAAGGCTATTCGTGAGTGGCCTACCCCCACCTCTGTCAAGGAATTGAGGAGCTTTTTGGGGACATGTACGTTCCTCAAGAAGTTCACACCCAGTCTCTCCGAGGTGGCAGCCCCCTTATATAAGGCTAGCGGGGCCAAGGTGCTTCAGTGGTCCCCCATTTTGGAGGATGCTTTCCAAGCGGTGAAGTGCACCTTGTTATCCACATCCATCCTTCGCCATGTTGATCCTGCAAAGGAGTTCATTGTGTCCTCAGATGCTTCCAACTTCGCCATTGTGGCTGCCCTGTTACAGGTGGGTGAAGATGGGTCTGAGCATCCCATGGGATATTTTTCTAGGAAAATGTCTCTGCATGAGTTAAACTACGCCGTTTATGACAAGGAGTTATTAGCAGTGGTGGAGGCGCTGATTTATTGGCGTCACCACTTACATGGCTCTTCCCAACCATTCTGGGTATGCACTGACCACTGAGCCCTGTTGTACTACCGTGCTCCACATGTTTTAACACCACGTCAGACCCGTTGGCATGAGACCCTTGCCCTATTTACATTTTCTTATGAGTTCACCAAGGGCAAGGAGAATGGTTTGGCGGATGCTTTGAGCCGCAACCCTGCTTTGGCTCCCAATCCAAAGGAGGTAGAGATTCACAACACTCAGTTGATGATTCCCCCAGAGTATGATTCTGCCTCAACTTCCTAAGTCCACGATACATACGCCAGCGCTCATGCCTTTGGAAAATGCAGCAGAATATAGCATGTTTAGGAAGGTAGTTCTTTCTCAGCCATTATCAGCTGAATATGCTGTTGTTCTCGCTAAGAGTGCTCTGAATCAGGAGGACTTATCCAGGGGTTATCACGTGAAGGATGAGATGGTGTGGTTTCAGGGACGCCTATGGGTTCCTGCTGGACCACTGCGCCTGGAGATCATCCAGGACCATCATGACGGAATCACCGTTGGTCATCCTGGGAAAGCAAAAACCTTGGAGTTGATATGACGCACTTACAATTGGAAGGGCTTGCCTGTTCAGGTAGGGCGGTACTGCAAAGAGTGCCTGATCTGCAATCAGATGAAACCCAATCGGCAACCTTTAGCAGGGTTGCTGGTACCAGTCCAAAAGGCTGAAGGGCCCTGGACTTCCTATCAGTGGATTTCATTGTGGAGTTACCCATTTCAGATGGGTATGATGCAATCATGGTGGTGGTGGACCGCTTTACAAAGTTCGCTCACTTTATTCCTTGCAGAACAACTATAACTGCAGCTGAAATGGCTAGGCTTTTCGTCGCCCATGTATTTGCACTTCATGGGGTTCCTCAAGAAATCATTAGTGACTGGGGACCCCAGTTCATCTCCGTCTTTTGGGAAGAGTTGTGTAAGACTCTTCAGATCCGCCTCTGCCATTCAACTGCTTATCACCCCCAATCAGATGGGCAGACTGAGCGAGTGAATAAGAGCTTTGGACAATTCCTGCGTTGTTACACCACCGCAGACCATTCAGATTGGGTTCCTCACCTTCCCATGGCCCAGTTTAGTTACAACAACACTTTGCATTCATCAATCAGTTGTTCACCTTTTTTTGCTAACCACGGCTTTAACTCTGCGTTTAACATGGAGCCCAGCTGTGGTTCCAAAGTGGAAGCGGTGCTGGACTTTTCTAAGACTCTCAAGAAGGTCCATCAAGGGGTGTCCACGAGTTTGGAGGCAGCTATGCTGGTTTATAAAGGGAATGCTGATGGAAAGCGCCGAGTGGGTCCAGCATACAAGGAAATAGATCTCATGATGCTTGATGCTCGCAACATCACTATCAAGCAGCCATGCAAAAAACTGGGTCCAAAGAGGATTGGTCCTTAATGGGTAGTTAGAAAGGTGGGACATGCCTCATACCAGTTGGATCTTCCCTCCGCATTTCAGATCTTCTCCATCTTTCATGAAAGCAAGTTGACCTTGTTTGAGGGCCCTCCTCCTGTGACTCCTGAGGCTTATCTTGTGGATGGGGCACCGAAATGGGAAGTGGAGGAAAAAGTAGTTTCCCGCCGGGTCAAGCGACGCCTTGAGTACTTGGTATCTTGAAAAGGGTTTGAAGCAGCAGAGAACAGCTGGGTGCCAGCACGGGATTGTGTACATGCCCAAGACCTGATCAAATCATTTCATAATCGTTTCCCTGAGGCTGCAGGATCTCAGCCAAAGCCAGCCATTGCTGCTATGAAGTTGCCGCCAGCACATAAGAACTTCTCCTTAGCAAACGCCCCTGGAGGGGGGTGGAGCCCAAGAAGGAGGAGAGGGTAATGTCATGGTTGGATGATATAATAGTAGGCACTGATGCCAGAGATAAGGCTGGGCAACAGGAGGCTCAGAAGGTGAGGCTTCAGGCTCTCCCTAACCTAAAGCAAACCTTAGATCAACGCTGGGTGCAAGCCAAGCATGCCCAGGTTGATACTATTGGGGTGCAAAATGCCCAGCCTCTTATTTCAGCCCAGGCCTTGAAATGAACGATTTACATTTTTAATGCAGATGGTTTGATTCGCTTGGTTGGAGAGCAAGGGTTCGAGTCTCACTCCAGCTATGAAATTTTGTCTTCAGGTAAAATAAGGCTTCAATCAATTACTCTAGTGAAGGCACTTTTGGTGTATTTTACCAAAACAGACGGAAGCATCTGTTTATTGGAGCGTCAAGGCTTGGGCGCACTTTCACAGAACCTGAATTTCCCTGGCCCATTTTAAATATGTTTTTTGACCAACATTCCTTGTTTATTGACTTTCTAAATAAAACCCCCCGTTATTTTACGTTTTTTAAATAGTTCCTTGGGCAAACTTGGTGGTGGACCTCTTTGGGAGGTCTCCAATCATGTGGGCCACTACCTTATATCGCAATTTACCAAAATCCCAGGGGCACCTGTGGGCCACCTGGGTCCCCTCCAGATTGAGGCACCCAAAGCCCTTGACGTCAAGCCACACTTGATTATGGACGCCCCTCTAGGGTCCACTTAAGCGGTGATGTTTCTTACTTACCTGGTATTTTATGTTGCTTTTAAACACTTGCCTGGGGTACCCTTTTCACTGGCACCGCTTGAGGTGCCTTCCTACCCATTCTTTTAAAGGCTAGTTCCTAGCAATGTGGGTTTGCATCCCACATCATCTTGCTGAAAACGAGAGAGTTACAGACACTCTCTTGACAAGATTCTTGATGGAATAAGCATCAGTTGGCATCTTGGCAATCACTTTGAACAAACCTGACCACAATGCATATAATTTGTCTCTTTGTCCAAAACCATGCATATTGCAATAGGCAACTCTTTTCTCATAATGTCAGGAGGAACAGGTTTCTCCGCATCTCTATACTGTTCTCCATCTAGACTGTGGGCCCTTTTCCTGAATCCTTGGTAGCTTCAGACTCTGTGGCCTGGACCACGTTAATATGATCCTTCAGCTTCTTACAGTGCACGGCGAAATGTTCTTTCCTGCCACATTGATAGCAGACCTTTTCCTTCTTGTTTAACCATCTGAATTCTTTTGGCTTAGTCCCTGGCACAGTTGATTGGTCGCCCCTTTAGCTCCTTTGTTTCCCTTTGTGGGATTTGGAGTTCATACCAGATTATATTTGAAGCTTCTATTTGGGGCATCAAATGTCGCTTCCAAAAATCTTCAAGTTATCTACCATTTGTGAGGTAGTTATTTCCATCGTGAACATGGAAGACATCATGTGATGAAAATTGCAATAGGGCCAAAGGGCCACTTGTAAGGCGATTTTGGCATCAAAGTCATACAATACTTTCGCTCCAGCCAGGATCTGCGAAACCTGGTAAAACTGATTCATGAAGCTAGCTAAAGACTTATCTTTACAGAACTGGATTCCCATAAATTCCTGCTTGCGTTTCAACATGTGTGTCAGACTCCCAAACTCTTTCATGATGGCCGCCTTTGCCTCAGCATACAACCAGCTGTCTCCCTCTAGGTGAGGTAACACTAAGTTCTGACAGTCAGTGCCTAGGCAATTCATGACTATCAACGCCTTTTTGATGATCTCCGTAGCTATTCATGGTCATGTCAAACAGTCAGAAAAATGCTGTGGCGTTATCTCAATGGAACATTAGCAATTTTGGCAATGGCCTAAATTCCTCTGAGTTATTTCTGGCTGATTCTTTTGGTTTGGCTACTTGGCTAACTTGCAGAGTGACTTTGGGCATCATCTCCAAAATGGCAGCAAAAGTGGGCGGTATGTTCCTTGGGGTATATGACTTTCCAAGTCTTGTGCGTAGACTTCTTTCTTCAGCATCGCTTGCCATATTGGGCTCACAAGCACATTTGTGAGCTTTAAGTTCCCCACTTGTTTGATTATTCTTTCTATACCCGCTTCAAAATTTCTTAAATGAACGCAATCCGCTTCTCACTCCATTTTCAGGTCTAAGACCTCTTGAACGAGGTCCCCTTCTTTCTTCTTCAACGAAGTTACTTGCCCCAGTAACTCATTCCAAAAGCTTGCTATATTCTATATCCCTTCCTTCACCTTGGCGACTCATTCTTCCAAGGCTGCAAACTCCTGATGGTCCACTGAGTTTAGAGAATTCTGGTTTAACGCGGCCAACTCATTATACAGTTTGTGTAGCTCATCTTTGTATGACATATTTATTAAATTCTACAGCTCAACTACTCCTGTAGTGAGCACCAACTTGTAAAAATTTACTTGTGGTTGTTATCAGCAAGCAACCTAGTAACCTTTTTACTGCACAGGTTCAGTTTCCTCGTGCACTTTGTCATGTTGTAAAGTAGTATGATTTATTAATTGATAATAGTATGGATACTATTATCCATAGTTGAGTATGAATTATATTTTGGCTCAACGCTCGGCCAGTATTCCTGATTAAGTACTTGTGATGTTATACTTGTAGGAATATGTTACATATGCTCTTGTCCACCTGATCTTCACTTAGATACACCGGTGACAGTCTCTTCAGTCCAATAAACAGTCAGCAGCTATCCCTGATTGTGGCTCATTCTTCTATAGATCCCTGCTCGGATCTTTACTCTTCTCTCTAAGAGTCTTCCAATTATTGCCCTCTGCAATAATATCCTTGAGACAGAACAGCACAATGGAAGCTGATGATAGTTATACTATATCTGAATGGATAATATAACCATTACTGTTCTCATAAATACTGTCATTTTATTATAGTAAATCCTAGGGAATATATAGTGGGGAATTTGGCTGTCTAACCCTCGGTTGACAGCTCTTTGATGAAATGGCAGCTGTTGCCATTGAATCACCCATATCCATCTTGGCCGTAATGGACTTACCCATCCTGGCTAGGTTTTGTTGTTGGACATCATTGAGACCTAAAACAGAAAGAGTCAGAAAACGTGTCCCTAACATTTTCATCTTGATCCAAGTGAACCAACCATATTTGGCTAGTGACCTGCTTAGGTAATGGGACTTATTACCCTTTAATGCAGTTCACTCAACAACTAATTGATTTGCTAGTTTCAGGTGGCATCACTAGCCTCACAACTTGCTATTCATTCCCAATCAGTCAGTGATAAAACTGACTGATCTGAATCATTACACCTGATAGTTTTCACTATCAGATGCCCCTATTTCATCAGCAACTCTGCCCAATGGGATCTTAAGTATTCGTCTGGATTGATCCTCAACAGATATGACCAGGCAAATGTCCCAAAATTCCCTGAACGTAGTTACTCCAAAACTCGGGCCAACCAATTTCTGATACACTTCGCCTTAGGGAATTTTCCCTAGCAATACCAGATAATCTAACAGGCTGGTAATATGGGCAAAAATCCCAACACTCCTTCTACTTAAAAACTAAAGGTCCAAACTTGGAATTTACTGTTAAAAGTCAGAAATTCATGTAGCAAGGCTAGCTGAAGTTTTTGTTTATTATAGACTTAAAATGCTTAACTTGTGTAATAGATTTGTTAGTTGAAGACTGGCTTTTACTAGCAGAGTTGAATGTATAAATCGGTTTCAGTAATTGTCTAATATAAGGATAAGAAAGTATCAGTTCATTTTTCCTTGAATTGAAGGGGGTGCTTTGACTTCAGATGGGTCAGTCTATAAAAAAAAGCTGGAAGTACTAGGCATGAAAAATGGTAAATCTGAGGCACTTGGGATTCGTTAGCAGAGGGAGAATCTTTCCCTAAGCTGACCAGTCTTTTGCTACACTATTCTGATGGAGTCAGTAACAGCTATCCATAGTTTGATTGGTACATTTTCAATAGATGTAGTATATCAGTGTAGGAGATTTGGAGGTGTTACAGCTAGACATGGGACAAGCTTTAAGGGTAGAATGATTAGGCCTGGCATTCTTAAAGAGATTAGGTGGAATCTCCATAAGAGCTATCTTCTTGTGTAGCAGCAAGGTAAGGTTATTCTTCACCGCCTTAAAGTGTAAATGGATATTGGGAATGGTTTTGAACGCAGATAAAGCAGCTATAATGGCATCATTTAAGGGGAGTCAATTTTATGCGACCAAAGTTTGGGAATTATGGTTAATTTTTGGGCAAACTTATTGATAGGTACCCCAATTGGAGGCTTATCCCCAAAAGTCTGTTTTTAATTTGGCAAGGGTATATCACTTCCAAACCTTATGAGTAGAGCAGTATTAGCATCAGCCCAAGCGCAGCAATTCATTAAGTGTGGGACCATGATATATTGGGCAACTCAACTAAGGCATTTTTTATATGCTTAAGTTTTTATAATTGATAGCCATCTCCATTGCACTCTCAAAACTATACAGGAAGGAAAAGACATTTCCTTATCCTGGGACGTATTTGTATTTTTAAGAAGGCTTGAAAGAGTTTCTTGGAGGGGTTGGTGAGTTAACAACATGAATTGACACAGTAGGAACACTTTCAGCCTGGGAAGATTTAATATCTTGGCTAATCATGTGGCTGAATGGCATCTACTTGACTATGTAATTCGCTAACATCTTTATAACCAGGTAAATTCACTTGTGTGTAGAACAAAGGGCAGTTTAGGAAGCAAAGATCTGGGTCAACTGAATAATTTCAATTCTTATTTTAAAAAAGTACCTTAAGCTCAAGTTGATGCTGTTTGATATTGAGAATTCGCTGCTCCAATTCTTGCACTAGGATGGGTTTGAGATTTAATCTGGATGGATTCCTCCCATAGTATCCAAAATTAGGGCCCTAATTAAAAGGGCATGATTGCTGATTTTTTTCTAGTTTTTTGATATTAGTAATAATAAAGTTAATGATTTGTGCTCCCCATTAGGTTGGGTTGAGCTATATCAAAGTATCAGAAATGATCTCTGATAGCAATTATTGTTATTTAGTTTTATTAAAACTTTGTGAGGATAGGGGGATACTCTAGTGTTAAATATAGGGACTTCTACCACTGCCTCCCCAAGTTTGATTCTGGTACAGGAACTTTGGATAGGGGACAATTATGACTGTGTTGGCGTTGCGCACCAATGCCCCAAACTTAGATAGCAAATAGCAAAGGCGGTCCATGGAGTTCCTGGCCTATCATACGCCATGCATGGAGGTTTTCCAGATTTTATCCTTCTTCCACATTCATTCAATTTCCATTAATTGGTGCAGTATTGTCCCCAGGTCAGCCCACCTCAAATAAAATAAAAATAAAACTTTGTGAGGATAATTAACCATTTAGAATAGCTAATTATTAGCAATTTTACAATGGCAACTAAAGCTGCAGATATCATAATAATATTATGAATTAATCATGACAGATTGAGAGTTTGATGTTGATGTGTTTGAGATCACTGGTGACTGAATGCCACAGATGATCCAATCATTTACTATTTTAGAATTAGCTGGCAACAGAAGCTGAGGATAATTATATTCCACCTTTGATGCTGAGGTTTCTGATAGTCAAGTTTCTATAGACATTCCGTTGACTTGCATTAAGAATGACTGGCAACTTAGGAAATGGGATTAGTTGTCAATTTAGAATAATAATTTATATATGATTAACTTGAAATAAATGCTGAGAATGAATTAAAATTTTTATCTAGCATTTGATTAATAAAAAGGTTATGAGGGAATGGTTGCCAGAAGAGGATGCTGATTATAGGGTTGGTTTGCTAGTGATAAATGTTGATGATTGTTGATAGGCAAGCAGCAGATTTCCACGAATTCATCTAGGTATAAATACCATAAATTCCCTCATACTAAAGATCTTTTTTTGTCTACTATTTTATTTTTTTTTCAAGGAAGCCAGAGGGTTACCAGCAGTGGAGGGTATTCTGAAATTACTCAAAGCTAGGTTCTGGCTGAGTGCTTCTAGGGGTGGTCAGCGCTACTCACCCCAGTATCTGGATCTACAAGGAAGTACTGCGGGGACTTGCTTAGTCAGCAGACACAATGAGGGACTGATGACAATTGATACCAAGAGGGATGATAAGACAGAGTTGAGAATCACCAGGTGCATGTAGAGCTTGCTGAGTGCTTTCAGAGGATGATTGCACTAAGGTGAAGTTGTTATCTGCTGGATTGGGGAGTTTCATTGCAGAATTGCAATGAAAGGTAGCCTAAGAAGGAAAAACATAAAGGGTCAGCAGTTGTCATACTGTTGGCCTGGCACACTAATGGAGTCCCTAATGTAGTTTTTAAAATTCACAACAGATGGTAGTTCTGCCATGGTAAGTTGACCACATTGAAAAGCTAGAAAGACTTCTTTATTTAAACGCACCCCATCTTGGATGAGTTCACTTCACATAGTGAAGCATCCTATATGGGTATTGAGAAGTTGCACTTGCTATAACAGGCCACTAAATCTATCCAATGGAACCCCAAACTTTTACTTAGCCCTGAAGTACAGGAGCTCCAAAGGTCTTAGGTTGGCTGGGTTGACCTAGCATACCAGGGCGTTTAGGTGCAATAGTCTTTTGAGGGTCCAGAAATCCCAGGAAGTCCAGGAAGGCCAGGTAGTCCAAGGCCTCAGATAGGAACAGGATCACCAAGCATCTCCAGAGGACCAGAAAATCAAGTATTGTTTTGGGTTTCTGATTTAGATAAATCAACTCCTTAATAAAACCAAGGCAATCCTCCACAGATGCTCAAGGTGTTAATATGATATTGTACTTATGTGGTGGTAATCCTTATATGGTCATGAAGAACATTTCTAGATCTTTAAAAAGTGTGAAGAGTTTGGAACAGAAAATCTCATTACCCTAAATTAAGGCGAGTTCATAGTACTTGCATTACATAAACTTTAAAGATTCTCTAAGATTATTCTCTGATTCTATCCACTAAAAGGGAAGAAGAACTGTAAAGTTGAATAAGTTGAATATGCAAGGCTTCAATTAGTCAAAGATCTTGGAGTAATTCTTGGTAAATAATCTGTCTAATTGCAATAAATGTACAAAGTTGGGTGGACAAAATTAGTGCAAGTATCACAAATTTGACCTACTTTATCTTTTCACCATCAAGTGTTGCACTAGAATATAGACCAATCATTGGGTTTATACAGCAACATATCATCTTCAATTTGCATGTCCACCCATGAAAAAGGCCTCAGTTATGAAGTGTTGGAGGGAATCTGAGAAGTCAAAGACTTGTAATTGATAGTATTCAGCGTAAGGGATGGTGAAATACACATCTATAGACGCTTGAATAGAAAATTATGTGATGCAACATGTTCTCTACATGCGCGTTATCTGCCCACTCACTGGGCAATTTTATGGTATAAAATGTATTTTATGATGAGTCCCTAATGTTCATTGTGGTTATTGAATTTTCTGGGGACTCAGGGAGACTGGGAAAGAAGCATAAAAAATTTTATGACAAGGGGGATTAAATTCAACTGTCTAAGGAAAGTTCAGGGAAACCAAAGTCCTTGGTGTAAGGCTTTTTAATTATTTAATAAACTAGATAAAAAATAAGGTTAAAAGCTCCTTAATTGGTGAGTATCCCTAAGATTGTAGTTAATATCACAACCAAAATATTGTGAAAATTGAAATAATCACTTTATTACAAGGGTGTTATATTAATGGGGAGATGAAGTTCAATTATTTGGGAAAAGTGACAGGATTTCTGGGACATGATCTACACAGTGCATTCAAAAAGTTCTAGACTAACGTTTTAAAGACACAACTTTACAAATAAATAAACTTTCTTTTATCATAATTTAAACATACAACCTTTCCCTCTATATACATATTTATATTGCTAAAACAATTGTTAAAAGGTATGCACATAGTTCCTATTTTGTATAACCATGTTTAAACCAGCTGTCACATTCTTCTGAATTGTCTCTACTTTATCAAAAGGGTGAACCTTCAGTGCAACCTTCAGATTAGAGAACAGAAAGAAGTCAGACAGAGCCAAATTTGGTGAATAGGGTGGATAATTATAATCTGAAGGTGGCACTGAAGGTTCATCCTTTTGATAAAGTAGAGACAATTCAGAAGAATGTGACAGCTGGTTTAAACATGGCTATACAAAATAGGAACTATGTGCATACCTTTTAACAATTGTTTTAGCAATATAAATATGTATAGAGAGGGAAAGGTTGTACGTTCAAATTATGATAAAAGAAAGTTTATTTATTTGTGGAGTTGTGTCTTTAAAACGTTAGTCCCAGAACTTTTTGAATGCACTGTGTATATCTTATTTGTTCTCCTGGACTTTGGTAAAAACCTATAATCTATTTGAAGTAGAGGTATTTGTATTTTAGATCATCTTTAGAACTCAACAGCTATGTAGATCTATCTTTCAGATTGGCAAAAACACTAAAATTAGATGTGATAAAATTATATATTGTACCAAATTTTTTCAGCCCTCATAACATTTTATCTGATCTCTATAATATAAAGTAATAAATTATCTATCTTATCATAATTGAATATAAAAGTAACAAATTTAAGTAGAAGTGAAAAACTACTATAAGTTTGAAAATCAAAAAGTATAACTTTATATAAGAATATTATCATTGTATCAATGCAAGGTAGTTTATATAATGATTTTGCTGTAAAAATTTTATATATAAAACAACCATATATCTCATACTTTTGTATAGATCCTCAATTGGAGTAATGTACTTTTGGTTTTTATGATATGGTCACAACAGCATATATTGAGAATTTCTCTAGTGAAGCCTTGACTTTAGTGTTACTAAATAGCTATTACTATAATTAATGTCAATTATTTATATTGCTATCTACATCTGTTTATACTTAATATTTAATGGCTAATTGAGATTAAGGCCCAAAGTAATTATTATAATCTATCAAGTAATGTTTTATTGGGCGTAAATCCTGGAATCACTAATAAACTTATATTATAAAGCACTGAGCAATATTTCCATATAACGCCAAGTTTAGGACTCAATGAATTCTGGATAAATCACCCCATTAGATCTTCACTGACTGATAATATATGGAAGGATGTATGAGCCAACTTAATATTATCTTGATATTAGCCAAGGTTGTGTTTGATATTCAACTCATCTATTAATACTAATCACCTAGTAAGCTTTGCCATCTAATGGCAGATAATGGAAACCACTTAACTGTTCTACCATTATTGATCTCAGTCCATTCTTTGGTGATGAATCCTGATCTACTCAGACTCTTAACCTATACTATGCCATCATCTTCTATAAACCTGAATCCACCCCCTTCCTCACACGTGGTATGCATCTATACCTATCACATTCTTTCTTCTCCCCCTGGTACTATAATAGTATAAACCTTTTTATTTTTAAAATACTTTTTACTTCCTAAAATATATATAGTAAAAGTCGTGTAGATCTTTAGTGTAGTCTTAACTATACTAATGGAATGAGAACTATACAGTATAGGCAATCTATATGGAAGAGATATAGTTGGACTGGCCAACAATAACCTGTTCAAGTAGCATGTAAAGGGACCTCATACTACGGAATATAATACCTCCTTCCAACTATTTAGCTTTTAAAAAAATGATAAGTTATCATTTTGACTTGGCTATTGCTTTTTATAGTCATCTACTATTCTACCTTTTATAATACAAACATCTTTTTAAGAGCTTAATGTGATGATACTCTTCTGAATTACATTCTTATTAAATAGGACAAAAACTTTTTGTAAGTTTAGTGTTAGATCTACACTATCAAGACTTATATAATGACTTAAGTTATAATACTTAGTAATCATGACTTTTAAGAACTTTAGATAATATACCATAACTTCTTAACCTAGTTTCTAACATATTTAAATTGTATTTAGTTGTTGTGTTATTTGAGGATTTTACTAAAATACTCATGATCTTAAGACAATAAAATAACTCAATAAAGTGCTTCATCATAAAATAATTAAATAAGCTGTTAAATTTTGCTCTAGTGTGTATAGAGCCTTGATTTTGGGCTTAAAATTGATTTATTATTCTAATCAATCTTAATTCTATTAGAATTTATAATAATGATTGATAATTATTTGGGCCTAAGGTCTGAATTTTTGTTTAATATAATATTGCAAAACACTAAGTAATTTCCATTGATAACAGCAAAATAATAAATTCATGATAGTTTGCCTCAATAGTGCTCCACTGGATGATGAGATAGGATAAATGATCTAACTAACTTAATGTTATCTTGACATTAGTGATAGAGTCTTACTCAATATCTAACTCTTATCTTCGCCCCAACAGCAACCTTATGCCATCTATTATGCCTTACCATCAGTTGGCTTCCTGATGGCAAATATTAAGAAACTACTTAACTGTATTACCATTATTGATCTCAGTCCAGCCCTGGCTGATAAATTCTGATCTACTCCAACTCTGTACCTGGACTGTGCCATCACTTCTACATTCATAAAGCTACTTCCACCCTCAAACGTGGTTTTTGTCTATAACGCATCATAATCTTGATTTTTTCTGGTACTTTATATAACCTTTCAAGTAGTGGAGTTTTTTTATCGGCATAATATATTATTACTTTTAGATATTAGCTACTTAGAATTTATTCTAATGTATTAAGTCCTTTCCAACCTTGTGATTTTCAAAGCCCTGTATTTGGATATCTGCGCCTCCAGTGATTCCCCTAGGAACGCATTAAAATGGTGCTCACTACAGGCAAGCTTCTGAGTTTTACAAAAGAACTTACTAAAAACCTTGGATGAACATAATGGCCTTCAAGTTACCACCCCACAACAAACCCTGCCAAGTTTCTAGACTCTTACCTAGTGTTGTACCTTCTCTTGGATGGTCACAATGCAGTATCTAAGGGGAATAATTTCACTAGACAATAATTTGAGTGTAACCCAGAATACTTTGTACATTTCAAATGCCCATTAAACTTAAACCTTTGCTTGACTTGTTAAATAATCCTAAAGAATTTTAAAGAAATGTTATTGAGAATAATTGCCAACATAATAAAATAAAGATTTGAGAAGCTCATACTTTATATTAAGTATCAAGTGCTAAGTAAAAGAAATTGTGGAACGCTATGGTAAAGGAACCTGAGAAGATATTACTCAAATGAGTGATTATTGGAATTTAGTACCTTTTTTCAGTGATAAAAAACAATGTTTAGATATCTTTCAGCTTTAAATCAAACCAAGAAGAAATATTAGGCTATAGCTTATCACCCAGGCTCATGCTAAAGTTCATCTAGAGAAGATTATTTAAAAGGGGAGGAGAACTAGAAAGTAATCCCATGTGCTATTTACCACAGTGCACCAATTAAACCTACTTTTAAAATACCAAATGAATGCGTGGGATACTAAATTGTAGCCACACTAAAGTAGAAAAACTTTTATATGAAAGCAATGAAATGAATTTCATGAAAGATGAGCACACAGAAGAGCAAAATTTGCAGAAGATCCTGAAGATGAGCGCTTGGGCTAACTAGAATTAAGTTGCACAAAAAAGTCTAAATTTGTCATGGCTTGATGACATGATTGAGAGTACCGACTGCAATGAAAAAGCTGGTCGTCAGGAGGCCAAAAAGAACAAGTTAGAAGGCTTTCCTGACCTCAAACATACCCTGTCCCAACGCTGGGTTCAGGACATATATGCCCAGGTTGGTCTAGGGGATGTGCGTGATGCTCAGCCCTGCGTTAAGGCAAGGGCGTTAAAATGCACTAGCTATATTCTTAAGGGCAATGGTTTGGTTCAGTTGCTCAGCAAATGGGGTTAAAAAACCTGTTTGATTTTTGAAATTTCTAAACCAGGTTGGCCATGCCTACAATCGATAACCTGAGTTCAGTTAATCTCAGGCTAAAGTACCCTGGCCAATAGATGTGTGCACCTATTGGTGCGCTTAGGCTTAGCACCACTTCCACCAATTAGCGATTTCCCCCTGTTTGTTTAAGTATGTCCTTAAGATCAACCTTCCCTGTTTGTCAACTTACTATTAATAAACCCTATGCTTTTTACGTTTTTTGACATGATATATGTCCTATGATTGGGGGTATGTTTAAAATCCAGGCAAGTATGAGATCATAGCATGATGATCTTATATGTTTATGGATGTGGATTATCTTTGCATAGGTTGACCAATAAAATTAACTAGATTTAAAACGATTTATCATAGATGGCAAACAGTAAATTTACTATAGATGACCAATTAAATCAACCAATCAATATTATATATATTGACATGTTATATGTTTTATGGCTGGGGGATATGTTCAAAATCCAGGCAACTATGAGATCATAGCATGATGAGCTTAAATGATTATGGTTGTGGATCGTTTTTGCATAGGTTGACCATTTGAAATTAACAAGATCTAAAAAATAATTAATGTATATGGCTATCAGTAAATTTAGCATAGAGTGACCAATAAAATCAACTAGATCTAAAATTGCTTTATTATAGATGGTGAACAGTAAATCTACTATAAATTGACCAACAAATCAATCAAATAAAAAATGAGGTAATAGAAATAGTTATCTGAAAGTTATACCATATATAATTAACTGATAAACCAAACTAAATAATAAAAACTAGATAAGTAAAAACTGCTAACCTTATACATGAAACATTACTAATTAAGTCAACTGAACAAGTATATATTTCATAGAATATCTGTGTCAAGTTTATCTGAGATTGGTAAATAGTATAGGAGTAGGTGTTGAAATAAAAATGCATTTATAATAAATCTATTTATAAGATGATTTCATAAACCACCACAACTAAATGCTACCTAATTTAGTATAAATTAAATAATTTTAATTTATCTACCAACTACTATCCTACTATCATACACAGTTTTAGTTAGGCTGTCCAACCATTACTAAAGTAATTTAACCAACTCAGTATTATTCTTTTAAGAGTAAATGACAAAAAACAGTGATAGTATCCTATCATAACAGTAGATAAAATGTTAAGAGAAGTTTCTAACAACCTTCAGCTATAAGGCGTATATCATGCACTTAAGTTTTTTACAATATGGTAAAATAATCATTTTTTATTTTTTTGAATATGGTTCCTAGGGCAAACCTCTGTGAGGACCTCCTCAAGGAGGTCTCTAACAGTGTTGGTCATCATATTTTCACTAGTTTATTTCCCATATTTGGTGCACCACTGAGCCACCCTGGTCCCCTCCAGACCAAAGCACCCAAGCACTCCTGCACTGATATTCAATTGTTTGCAGATTTCCCGTTGGAATCCAACAAAGTTTTGTTACTTATATTCTATCTCATACTATATACCGTGCTATATACCCTTGCCCTGAGTCCCTTTTGCTCTGGCATCCTCCAAGGTGCCTTGTTCACTATCTTACTAATGACTAGTTCCCCGGCGGTATGGCTGTGAATCTCACACCACCTCACTAGGAACAGGAGAGTTACAGATACTCTCCTTACATTAGTTGACCATCCGCTTTTATTTACGTGACTAGAATTATCCATGTGGAGCTTTTGCTGAGTGAAAATTGGTTGCACCTGCCATTTGTCACGGCCTTGATGGGGCTCACCACCGTTTTCTCATTTGGACAATGGTTGGAGAGTCTCAGAGTTATTCTTGCTACCTCCAGCTGGAAAGTGCCCACCCTTCTTGCTTGTACATGGTAAATATGGATGCTTTGCAATCTTGGAGTCATGATTCCCCAGCTTTCCACCAAAATTAACAAAAACCATATAATTAAAATGATTTTTTGGCACTGCGTTTGGATGGTGCATGTGGGATCATTAACAAAGGGCCTGGCGATGGCCTTTGATAATGATGCACAATTTACCACCAAGGTGGGTATGGGGTTGTTCACGTTCCAAAATGCGTTTTATAACACTAATTCCTTTTATAAAAATGAGCCAAATATCATCTCTTGTGGCTCTAGTTTGGAACCATTTTCAGTATACAAGATCACCCCAGAGAACCTGCGCTGACCCCTATCATGATCCTCATAACACAAGCGGTGGAGAAGGAGATTTTACAATTACTAAATGTTTATGCAACTGCACAAGTTATGGTGGGATAAGTGACCTAAGTAGTAAGAGTGGCCAACTATCCCTCATCATTTTTTGATGCAAAAACGTACCTTGGAAGCATGTTTATGCAAGATAAAGAAATTATTTTGGTGAAGTGTTGGTGGCGTCTGCTATTAATAAAGGCAATTCTGGATATTTTTGTTCAATGCTACCCTTTCATCCCCTTATGGAAAAATTGGCACAACTATTATGGTGGATACAGGAGCCTTTAAGAATTTTATTAACCAAGACCTGGCCGAATACCTTGAGTGAATTATTTACCAGGCGGCATGGTCAGGGGAGGGGCTTCCCAGGGTATTCCCACGCTGAAGGTTATAAGGTTAGTGGATTATCAAGTGGGTAAATATTATTTGTCTGACCACTTCCAAGCCTTTAAAAACCTCTTTTACTTCATTACTTTGGGATTAGAATGGTGACAAAAGTTTGACGTTAGAACCAACTTGACAGACAACACCTTGGCCTTAACTTTGAAGAATAGTCACAAATTGGTTGTCCCTTTGGTTGTAGCGAACTCTCATGGTGATCTTCCCCACTGGTCCAATATCCACACTCTTAGGCTTGATCCGTTGCTGAAGCCCTCACTGGAGGTACCCTTACCTTCCTGTTTGGAAGTGCTGGAATTTCCTTTTGATGCAGCTTCAGCTAACGTACTACCAGCTCATTAAGAGTTTGATTGCAAGACAAACTCACGTTGATCTGGTACATATTATATCCCAATTTACCCTTTGACTATATGGGAGGAAGCTGCCTTAGATGTGTGGGCTAAGGAGAAGTTAGATAAAGGCGCAATATTTCAGCGTACATCCCCATATACTCCCCACTTCTCTTTATGGAGAAGGCTGATGGTAAATTACACTCATGCATAGATTATGTAATCACAACAATGTCACAGTATCAGACTTGCATAATATCCCACTGGACTCACAGATTGCACGCTATGTGGAGAAGGAAAAAAGTCTTCTCAAAACTGATTTGCTTAAACACAGTTAATCAGATCTGGATCAAGAAGGGCTAGGAGTGGCTAACCGCATTCCATACCAGAAAAGGGATTTTCCAGTTTCAGGTTATGTCTGTTGGGCTTAAAAACCTTGACTATCTTTCAACGCCGTAAAGATGTGGCTTTGGGGGAACTGCTGGGGTATGCGCGGTAGCCTATATGGATAATGTTCTGGTATTTTCCCCTGATCATGAGTCCCATGCAGTACATCTTCAGCAGGTGGTGGAGCGTTTGTGGGCAGCTGACTTTACGCTGAAGATTAGCAAGTGTGAACTTTTCAAGTCCCAGGTCACTTTTCTGGGCAACGTCTTGTTTGACCAAGGCCACATGATAACCCCAGACAAGGAAAAGGCAATTTGTGAGTGACTCACCCCAACTTTGGTCAAAGTATTGAGGTGTTTTTTGGGGATATGTACGTTCCTTAAAAAAATTCACTCAATCTTACTGAGGTGATAGCGCCCCTGTATAAGGCAATTGGAACTAAAGTTCTCCAGTGGTCCCTCATTTTGCAGGATGCCTTCCAAGCTGTAAAGTGCACCCTGTTGTCCACATCCATAATTCACCGTGTAGATCTAGAAAAAGAATTAATTGTGGCTACTAATGTCTCAAACTTTGCCATAGCAGATGCCTTATTACTAGTAGGCAAGGATGGAATAGAGCATTCATTGGGATAAATTTATTGGAAACTTCTTTACTAGAGTTAAACTACGCAATGTATAACTAAGAGTTATTGGCAGTGTTTGAGGCGCTTATCTATTGGCGTCATCACTTACATGACTCATCCCAACCATTCTGCGTTCTACAGATCACTGTGCCTTGTTGTACTATTGTGCAACTTATGTCTTTACCTCACGGCAAACCCATTGGAATTAGACCCTAGCCCAATTTGTGTTTTCTTATAAGTTTACAAAGGGTAAAGAGAATGATTTGTCATATGCTTTGAGCTAAAAACCTGCACTGGCTCCTGATCCTAAGGAGATAGAGATGAATAATACCCACTTGATGATTCTGCTGAATAAGATTGTGCCACAACTTCCTCTCTCTTGGCCCACGTGCCAGCGCTTGCTCCTCTTGAAAATGCGGAGGAATATGGTATGTTCAGTAAAGGTAGTCCTTTCACAGCCTTTGTCAGCCAAGTATACCATGGTTCTTGACAAGGGCAAGTTTAAAAAGGAGGACATTATCAGGGTTTACAACGTGAAGAATGAGATAGTGTGGATTCAGGGGCGCATATGGGTTCCTGCTGGACCACTTCTCCTGGAAATCATCTGGGACCAACATGATGGTATCACTGTTGGACATCCTGGGAAGGCAAAGACTCTAGAGCTAATCTGGCACACTTATGATTGGAAGGGATTAGCCGCGCAGGTTGCCAGGTTTGTAAGGAGTGCCTGGTCTGCAATCAAATGAAGCCAAATTGCCAGCACCTTACAGGGTTTTTGGTCCCAGTAAAAAGGCTGAAGGGCCTTGGACTTCTTTATTGGTGGATTTTATTGTAAGGTTATCTGCATCTGACGGTTACAACGCAATCATGGTAGTGGAGGTTCTTTTTACTAAGTTCGCCTAATTTATCCCTTGCAGAACCACAGAAACTGTAGCTGAGATGGCTAAGCTCTTTGTATCTCACGTGTTTGCTCTTCATGGGGTGCCCAAAAGATAATTAGTGATTGGGGGCCCCAGTTTACTCCTGTCTTTTGAGAAGTGTTGTGTAAGACTCTTCAAACCCGTCCCTGCTGTTCAACTGCCTATTACCCCCAATCATATGGGCAAATTGAACGAGTTAACCAGTGCTTCAAGAAGTTCATGTGGCGTTACACCGCTGTGGACCATTCAGATTGTGTTTCCCATCTCCTTATGGACCAATTCAGCTATAATAACGATTAACATGCATTAAATTGGTTGTTCCCCCTTCTTTGCCAACTATGGCTTCAACAACACCTTCAACATGGAGCCCAGTTATGGATCCAAGTTGGAAGCGGTGGTGAAATTTGCAAAAATGATCAAGAAAGTACACCAGGGGGCGAGTACAAACTCGGATGCAGCTATGAAAGCTTATAAGGAGAACGCAGATAGGAAGAGATAGGTAGGTGCTGCATACAAGGAAGGGGATCTCATTATGCTGGATGCTAAAAACATCCCCATCAAGAAACCATGCAAAAAACTAGGACCAAAGAGGATTGGCCTCAGCGCATTGTCAGAAAGGTGGGCCACGCCTCATACCAGTTGGATCTCTTCCCTCATTCCGGATTTTTCAGTCTTCCATGAAAGTAAGCTTACGTTGTTTGAGTGCCCCCCACCAGAGACTCCAGAGGCCTATCTCGTGGATGAGACGCCTTAGTGGGAAGTGGAGGAGATTGTAGCCTCACACAGAGTCAGAAGAAGGCTTGAGTACCTAATATTCTGGAAACGATTTGATGCAACGGAAAACAGTGGGTTCAGCATGCAACTGTGCCCATGCTCAGGATCTGATCAAAGTTTTCCATAATTGGTTCACTGAGGCTGTAGGACCCAAGTCTAAGCAAACCATCTCTGCTATGAAGTTGGCCCCAGCCCACAAGAACTTTTCTGGCGAAAGCCCCTGGAGGGAGGTGGAACCTCAAAAAATGAGAGGGTAATGTCATGGCTTGATAATGACATGATTATGGGAACCAATAGAAAGGATAAAGATGCACGTCAGGAGACCAAAAGGTGAAGTTGGAAGGTCCTCCTGACCTCAAACATACCCTGGACCAACGTCAGTTTCAGGACAGATATGGCCAGGGTGGTCTAGGGGATGTGCGTGATGCTCAGCTCTGCGTTACAGTAAGGGCATTAAAATGCACTAGCTATATTATTAATGGCAATGGTTTGGTTCAGTAGCTAAGCAAATGGGGTTAAAAAACCTGTTTAATTTTTAAATTTCTAAATTAGGTTAGCCATGCCTACAATCAATAACTTGTGTTTGGTCAATCTCAAGCTATAGCACCCTGGCCAATAGATGCGTGCACCTATTGGTGCACTTAGGCTTAGCACTGCTTCCACCAATCAACGATTCCCCCTGATTGCTTAAGTATGTTTCCTCAAGAACAACCTTCCTCATTGGTTGACTTCCTATTAACAAAACCCTTTGGTAGTTTACGTTTTTTATGGTTCCTGGGGCAAACCTGTGCGCAGACCTACTCAAGGAGGTCTCTAACAGTGTTGTTCATCATATTTTCACTAAATTATTTCTCATATATGGTGCACCGCTGGTCCGCCCTGGTCCCATACAGACCAAAACACCCAAGCACTCCTGCACTGATCTTCACTTGGTTGTGGATTCCCATTGGAGTCTCACTAAGTTTTGTTATTTATATTCTATCTCATACTATATATCACATTGTACACCCTTGCCCTAGGTCCCTTTTGCTCTGGCGTCCTCTGCAGAGCCCTGTTCACTATCTTTTAATAACTAATTCCCTGGAAGTGTATCTGTGCACCTTGCACCACCTTGCTGGGAATGGGAGAGTTACAGATACTATCCTTACAAAATTACTGCAAAATTTAGTATAATTCTGCACCTGAGCTAAAACCTACTGACGATAAAAATTTGAACAGCAAAACAGAATACCTATGCACCCTAATTATTCCTCTTTGACAAAGCCCCTCACTGTTTTGACAATGAAATCAGGACATTTATTTTATATTTCTTTGCACCCTCTTTTTTCTCCACGCCAAAACTACTTTATGTTCAATGAAAAATTTGAAATAGAAAACCCAAATGTCTCTAAGCCTTCTTTGTTTCTCTGCATTGAAGCTCCATGCTGTTCTGACAACAAAATTGGAACAGCCAGTTCATATACTTCTACATCCTCTTTGTTATCCTGTGCCAAAACTCCTTTCAGTTTAGATGACGAAATTGGAACTTCAAAAACACATTATACCCCTTTTCAAATCTAGGTATCCCCAAAGATTTATTTTAAGTTAAATTTCAAAATCTTACGTTTAACTGTCAATAAGAAATTTAAACCTACCTCAACCTAATCAGAGTGTTTTCAATAAGTCACTAACTGACCTCTTTTTTAGTTTTTTTGTAAAGCTTTTCCCAAAATCTCTTGCCTTTACCAATCTTTCAGTCAAGCATAGCAACTGAAATATCTTCCTTCCCTTACCTTTATGATATCATGAGATTTATCAAATCAATGACATACAAATTAATTTTATATTTACCTGTCAACGTTGCAACTTTCCATTAGTAGAAAAAGTTGAATGTGAACCTCCAAACTGCCATTCTGCTTTAAAGTAAGGCCATAAATAACTAACTTGCCTCTGTCAGAACTTTGACTATGAAAAGCATTTAGAATGCTTTGCGTTTTCTATTTTGATGGTTGCCTCAGATCTGCCAAACCAATGCCTCCCAATCAAAGTTTGCCTTTACCCTTCGCCATGCCTTTTCCAAAAAAAATCACTTACCCAACTCTGTTAGTTTGGGACCAATCCAAGGATAGTCAACCTTGGAAAAACATTGTCAATCCATTTGAGGCTAGGAAGGGGCTAGGTTGGGGTTTCCCTAGTTTAGTAAAGGCTTAACTTTGAACTTACTATAATTTATCATTTTAATATTGATTTCTTTTATTTATATCCAATATACTGATTGATAACTAAGTGGGGCTATGGCCGATTTTTTTTATTAATATTGGATTGCAAAGCACTCAGTAATTTTAATTGATAATGCTGAGGAACAACCAAAAAATTTAAGATAAATTGCTTTTATAGTTCTCCACTGGATGATAAGATGAGATAAACGCTCTAACTAGCTTAATATTATATTGACACTAATGATGAGGTCCTATCTAATATTCAACACTTGTCTTTGCCCCAACAACAAACATATGTCATCTATAATGCCTTACCCTCTGTTGGCTTCCTGATGGCAGATTATAAAACCACTAAAATGTATTACCACAATTGATTTCAGTCCGTTCCTGAATAGTGATCCTGATTTACTAGCTTAAACATGAACTGTTTCAACACTTCTATATTTCCAAATCTACTTCCACCCTCACAAATAATATTCTCCTATCACTCATCATAATCATGATCTTCCACTGATACTTTAAATAATAGTACCCTTTTTTCATGATAAGAACTTTTGTCCAGAGAACATTACATACTTAATTAGCTAGATATTAATTTTGTAATGTCTAAAATCTCATCCCTCCTTGTAGCTTTTAAACTCTTCCTTTAGATGACTGCACCTCCTGTAATTTTCAAGTTGCATTCTAAAAAAGTAAAAAAAACCATAATAATTAAAAGACAGCATGTATATTTTTAATCTCTTTTTCAAAAACCTTATGATTACACATCACACAGAGTTATATTGTTGCATATATAAAAGTACTTCTTTCCTTGTCTTTACTTAAAAGGTTAAACACTGAATAATCAGCAATCTTATTACTCACCCACATCTCATGTTATATATCAAGGCTATATTACCTATTTTGGACATCAAAAATAAACCATAAATTTCCATATATAATTGCTTTTTATAAGTACATCAGTAAAAGCATTTATTATAATATATATGTGAGTTTTCTAGTTTAAAGACTGATTCTATCTTCATTTTATAAGCTTTTTAGTTCTATCATTAAATTAAGTTTTGCAGATAAGGTGCTTTTACACCTAAATAAAGTTTATAGACTGCTCTTATGTAAAAATTAGTAAAATTTATTTTTTGAGCCAATTATAACATATTATAGGGAAGGCTTTCTCCCATATTATTTTATAGAAGCAGCAGTATATAGGGAAATAATAAACATTATTTAGATGTAGGATGATGAAAATCCTTCATAGCTTCTAATATATACCATCCTTTTATACCTTAATGCATAAAAGTTAAGTTTAAATAATTAAATAAAACTTAAACAAGTTCTTATTGGTACTATAAGTCAAAGTTAATATATTAAGAGATGAGAATTAGATAACCTATTATATCATAGTAATAATAATATATAACAAAAACCCAAAAAACTGGGTATTTTGTTTCTACTAAATACCTTAGTATACAGAAATATTCATCTAGTTTTTAAGTAATTTTAGCTTTAATTAATAGCCCCATTTTGATATCTATAATTTATATGAATTTTATATCAATTTGGTTTTATGCATATATTTTATCCAGGATTAAAATGATTAAGTATATGAAGTATTTGAGGTGGGTTGACCTTGGGACAAATATACCACACCAAGGACCATCTAGCACTAAAAAAATATACCACACCAAGATTTTTTCTATCCAGTACAGGTTTTGAACTCAAAACTGTCATGGTTGGATGACATGATAGTAGGCACTGATGCTAGGGACAAGGCTGGGCGACAGGAGGCCCAGAAGATGAAGCTTCAGGCTCTTCCTGACTTGAAGCACACCTTAGATCAACGCTGGGTGCAAGCCAAGCAAGCCCAGGTTGATACTAATGGTGTGCAAAACGCCCAGCTTCTTATTTCAGCTCAGGCCTTAAAATGAACGATTTACGTTTTGAATAAAGATGGTTCAATTAGCTTGGTTGGAGAGCAAGGGTTCAAGTCCCACTCCAGCTATGAGATTTTGATTTCTGGTAAAATAAGGCTTCAATCAATTACTCGAGTGATGGCACTTTTGGTGTATTTTACCAAAACGGACAGAAGCATCTGTTTATTGGAACGTCAAGGCTTGGGCGCATTTCCACAGAACACAAATTTCCCGATTCATTTTAAATAGGTTTTTGTGATCAACACTCCTTGTTGATCAACTTTATTAATAAAAACACCCCATTATTTTACGTTTTACAATGGTTCCTTGGGCAACCCTGGTGGTGGACCTCTTTGGGGAGGTCTCCAACCATGTAGGCCACTACCTTATCTTGCAATTTACCAAAATCCCAGGGGCACCTGTGGGCCACCTGGGTCCCCTTCAGATTGAGGCACCCAAAGCCCTTGACGTCAAGCCACACTTGATTATGGACGCCCCTCTAGGGTCCACTCAAGTGGTGTTTTTCTTACTTACCTGGTATTTTATGTTGCTATTTATACACTTGCCTAGGGTACCTTTTACACTGGCACTGCTCGAGGTGCTTGTCTTCCCACTCTTCTAACAGCTAGTTCCCTAGCAATGTGGGTTTGCATCCCACATTACCTTGCTGGGAACAAGAGAATTACAGACACTCTTTTGACATTAGTCAATCAACCTTTTTATTATACGTGCATAAGAATTATCTGTGTGAGACTTTCGTTATTAGTAAATTGGGTGCGCTGGCCATTTGTCACTGCCACGATGGTGCTCACCACAGTTTTCTCATTTTTTTTGTACTGGTGCATCTCAGCGTTATTTTTGCAACTACCAACTGGGAAGTACCCACCCTTCCTGCTCATACCTGGTGGTCTTGGACTTTTCACGATCCTAAGATTGTGATTCCCTGCCTTTCTCCTGAAATTTACTTGGAAATTTATCAGGCCTTAGCTTCCCTGGAACTAAAACCCTCGTTAGACAAAAACAATTTTTCTGGTTCCCGTCCATTTTTGTGAGGAGTGGATCTATTGTCCCAGTTGTCTCCTGAGGCTGAGGACTGGGTTTTTGCGGTACTCCACACCCAGCCTCGCTTGTGGAATGCAATAGGGAGTTTGGAACAGGTCTTGGAGTAGAATCGACCTGATGAAGCCTCCTTCCATTCCTTCTTCAAGTTCTTTTCTCTGCATCAAGCAGATCATCTGATAAAGGTCTACCTAAGTGAATTCTGCAAAAAAGCCCAGGCTTTGCCCTTAACTGATGAAGTTAAAACGTCATTTCTCCATTTGACCTTGGATATATCAATACATAACTCCCCAATTTGGCAGTCACCTCCTTCTAAATTTGATCATCTTGTCAAAATCCTTTGGGGTGGTTTCTCCGCCCCAACCCAGAAGGGGCCAGGTAATTTGGCCATCATCAGATCAAATCATATAAATATGGGTGCCAAAAAGTCGCGCGCGCTTTGGAAATGAGGGAATCCTATCCTTTGAATCCTTTGATGAATTCCAAATTTGGAACTGCACAGGGGTCTAGCCCCAAGAATGATGTAACAGTTTCAGTTGATTCTGCCATGATGATGTCACCCATGATCATCCCTATAAATACCACCTCCTCAACTAGTGAGTTTTCCTTGAATCGTGAGATGTTTCCCACTGATTTCCGCCCCATCTTGGCGGAAATTGGAAACATCCTAGGGTCCAAACCCGCACTTAACAAAAAGGATTCCATTATCATTTTTTCTCCCTAAAATGTTTCCGAGGAGCATGCCAAGGCATCAGCTCCAGGCTTGGGGGTGATGGCTCTGGATAACGATGCACACTGAACCCTCAAAACAAATGGGGGTTCGTTCAACAAAAAATGCGTTTTATAATGCAAGCAATTTATCTCAAAATGAACCGTTTATTTGCTCATATAGTTTGATGGAGGATTCAATTTCAGTTTATCAGATTACTCCTGAGAACCCTCGCTTGACACCTACCATGATTAGGGGTTCTCAGGAAGTGGAGAAGGAACTTAGTTACAAATTTAAAGATGTATATGCACCTGCAGAAGGTGTGGTAGGATATGTGGCCTCAGTAGTAAGAGTGGCCCACTATCCTTCCCCCTTCTATGATTTCAAAACATACCCTGATGGCTTGTTCAAGCCAGAGGAAGAATTTGGTGGTGAGTTGATGGCGTTTTCTGCGTTGAATAAATCCCATTCTGGATACTTCTTGTTATCTGCTACCCTTACATCCTCTTATGAAAAGTTCAGCACAACTATTTTGGTGGATACTGGTGCCTTGAATAAATTTATTGACCAAAATCTTGCTGACTACCTTGAGTTGAGTTACTCACCAGGTGGTATGGTTAGGGGTGGGGCATCTCAAGGTATTCCCACACTGAATATCATGGAGCCAGTCAATTTCCAAATAGGTTCTTATCTATTGTCTGACCAGTTTCAAGCTATCAAAAACCTCTTGTTTCCCATCATTTTGGGGGTTGAGTGGTGGCGAAAGTTTGATGTCAGAACAAATTTAAAAGAAAACACTCTAACCTTGTTTTTAACTAACGGTCACCAGTTAATTGTTCCTTTGTCAGAGAATAACGCCCCAGGTAAACTACCCCATTGGCCAATATTCCCAGCTCATATCTTGCCCCTTTGCTGAAGCCCCTGTGGAACTTTCCTTACCTTTACGTTTGAAAGAGTTGGCATCCTCCTTTGATGCAGCTTCAGCTAGTATGCTACCAGAACATTCCGAGTTTGATTGTGAATTTAAACTTACTGTGGATCTGGTGCATATTTCTTCTCCCATATACCCATTGACTGTCCGGGAGGAGGAGGTTCTAGATGTATGGGTGAAGGAGAAGTTGGCTAAGGGTGCCATTTTTCAGCGTACCTCCCCAGTTTGCTCCCCACTGCTTTTTGTGGAGAAGGCAGATGGAACTTTACATCCATGTGTCGATTATGGGAACTTAAACAATGTGACGGTACCCAACCTCCATCCCATCCCTTTAGATTTCCAGATTGCGCGTTATGTGGAGAAGGCAAAGGTCTTCTCCAAGTTGGATTGCCTCAATGCATTCAATAAAATCTGGATAAAGAAGAGCCAGGAATGGTTAACCGCATTCTGTACCAGAAAAGGAATTTTCCAGTTCTGAGTTTATGCCTTTTGGGCTTAAGAATGCCCCTGCCATCTTTTAACGCCGCATTGATGCTGCGTTGGGAGACTTGTTGGGGGTATGTGCGGTTGCCTACATAGATGAAATTCTGGTGTTTTCCCCTGATCCCAAGTCACATGCAGTTCACCTTTGACAAGTAGTGGAGAGATTGAGGGCTGCTTGCCTTACCCTCAAGGTTAGTAAATGCGAATTATTCAAGTCCCAGGTTACTTTTCTGGGCAACGTCATGTTTGACCAGGGCCATATGATAACTACAGACAAAGAAAAAAAAAAACAGGAGTGGCCTACCCCCACCTCTGTCAAGGAATTGAGGAGTTTTTTGGGGACGTGTACATTTCTCAAGAAGTTCACATCCAGTCTCTCCGAGGTGGCAGCCCCCTTATATAAGGCTAGCGGGGCTAAGGTGCTTCAATGGTCCCCCATTCTGGAGGATGCTTTCCAAGCGGTGAAGTGCACCTTGTTATCCACATCCATCCTTCGCCATGTTGACCCTGCCAAGGAGTTCATTGTGTCCTCAGATGCTTCCAATTTTGCCATTGCTGCTGCCCTGTTACAAGTGGGGGAAGATGGATCTGAGCATCCAGTGGGATATTTTTCTAGGAAAATGTCTCTACATGAGTTAAACTACGCCGTTTATGACAAGGAGTTATTAGCAGTGGTGGAGGCGTTGATTAATTGGCGTCACCGCTTAAATGGCTCTTCCCAACCATTCTGGGTATGCACTGACCACCGAGTCCTGTTGTACTACCGAGCTCCACATGTTTTAACACCACGTCAGACGCGTTGGCATGAGACCTTGCCCTATTTACATTTTCCTATGAGTTCACCAAGGACAAGGAGAATGGTTTGGCGGATGCTTTGAGCCACAACCCTGCTTTGGCTCCCAATCCAAAGGAGGTAGAGATTCACAACACTCAGTTGATGATTCCCCCAGGTATGATTCTGCCTCAACTTCCAAAGTCCACGATACATACGCCAGCGCTCATGCCCTTGGAAAATGCAGCATAATATAGCATGTTTAGGAAGGTAGTTCTTTCTCAGCTTTTATAAGCTATATGTTGTTGTTCTCGCTAAGAGTGCTCTGAATCAGGAGGACTTATCCAGGGGATATTGCATGAAGGATGAGATTGTGTGGTTTCAGGGACGCCTATGGGTTCCTGCTGGACCACTACGCCTGGAGATCATCCAGGGCCATCATGATGGAATCACTGTTGGTCATCTGGGAAAAGCAAAAACCTTGGAGTTGATACGACGCACTTACAATTGGAAGGGCTTGCCCATTCAGGTAGGGCGGTACTGCAAAGAGTGCTTGATCTGCAATCAGATGAAACCCAATCGGCAACCTTTAGCGGGGTTGCTGGTACCGAGTCCAAAAGGCTGAAGGGCCCTGGACTTCCCTATCAGTGTATTTCATTGTGGAGTTACCCATTTCAGATGGGTATTATGCAATCATGGTGGTGGTGGACCGCTTTACAAAGTTCACTCACTTTATTCCTTGCAGAACAACTATAACTGCAGCTGAAATGGCTAGGCTTTTCGTCGCCCATGTATTTGCACTTCATGGGGTTCCTCAAGAAATCATTAGTGACTGGGGACCCCAGTTCACCTCCGTCTTTTGGAAAGAGTTGTGTAAGACTCTTCAGATCTGCCCCTTTCATTCAACGGCATATCACCCCCAATCAGATGGGCAGACTGAGCGAGTGAATCAGTGCTTGGAACAATTTCTGCATTGTTACACCACCGCAGACCATTCAGATTGGGTTCCTCACCTTCCCATGGCCCAGTTTAGTTACAACAACACTTTGCATTCCTCAATCAGTTGTTCACCTTTTTTGCTAACCACAGCTTTAACCCTGCGTTTAACATGGAGCCCAGCTGTGGTTCTAAAGTGGAAGCGGTGCTGGTTTTTGCTAAGACTCTCAAGAAGGTCCATCAAGGGGTGTCTACAAGTTTGGAGGCGGCTATACTGGTTTATAAGAAGAATGCCAATGGAAAGCACCGAGTGGGTCCAGCATACAAGGAAGGGGATTTCGTGATGCTTGATGCTCGCAACATCCCTATCAAGCAGCCATGCAAAATATTGGGTCCAAAGAGGATTGGTCCTTACTGGGTAGTTAGAAAGGTGGGACATGCCTCACACCAGTTGGATCTTCCCTCAGCGTTTTGGATCTTCTCCGTCTTCCATGAAAGCAAGTTGACCCTGTTTGAGGGCCCTCCTCCTGTGATCCCTGAGTCTTATCTTGTGGATGGGGAACCGGAATGGGATGTGGAGGAAATAGTAGCCTCCCACCAGTTTAAGCGACGCCTTGAGTACTTGGTATCATGGAAAGGGTTTAACGCAGCAGAGAACAGCTGGGTTCCAGAACAGGATTATGTACATGCCCAAGACCTGATTGAATCATTTCATAATTGTTTCCCTGAGGCGGCAGGATCTCAGACAAATCCAGCCATTGCTGCTATGAAGTTGCCACCAGCACATAAGAACTTCTCCTTAGTGAACGCCCCTGGAGGGGGGGGTGGAGCTCAAGAAGGAGGAGAGGGTAATGTCATGGTTGGATGACATGATAGTAGCACTGATGCTATGGACAAGGCTGGGTGACAGGAGGCCCAGAAGATGAAGCTTCAGGCTCTTCCTGACTTGAAGCACACCTTAGATCAACGCTGGGTGCAAGCCAAGCAAGCCCAGGTTGATACTAATGGTGTGCAAAACGCCCAGCCTCTTATTTCAGCTCAGGCCTTAAACAAATAATTTACGTTTTGAATAAAGATGGTTTGATTAGCTTGGTTGGAGAGCAAGGGTTCGAGTCCCACTCCAGCTATGAGATTTTGATTTCTGGTAAAATAAGGCTTCAATCAATTACTTGAGTAAAGGCACTTTTGGCGTATTTTACCAAAACGGACAGAAGCATCTGTTTATTGAAACGTCAAGGCTTGGGCGCATTTCCACAGAACACAAATTTCCCCGATTCATTTTAAATAGGTTTTTGTGATCAACACTCTCTGTTAATCAACTTTCTTAATAAAAACACCCCGTTATTTTACGCTTTACAATGGTTCCTTGGGCAACCCTGGTGGTGGACCTCTTTGGGGAGGTCTCCAACCATGTAGGCCACTACCTTATATTGTAATCTACCAAAATCCCAGGGGCACCTGTGGGCCACCTGGGTCCCCTCCAGCTTGAGGCACCCAAAGCCCTTGACGTCAAGCCACACTTGATTATGGACGCCCCTCTAGGATCCACTCAAGTGGTGTTGTTTCTTACTTACCTGGTATTTTATGTTGCTATTTATACACTTGCCTAGGGTACCTTTTACACTGGCACTGCTCGAGGTGCTTGTCTTCCCATTCTTCTAACAGCTAGTTCCCTAGCAATGTGGGTTTGCATCCCATATCACTTTGCTGGGAATGAGAGAGTTACAGATACTCTCATGGCAAAAACCTGCACTAGGGGTGGAAGCAGTTTTACCCGCTTGGCTAACCACTCTTATGATTAAGTATATAAAAACTCTTAAAACTAATCCAGATAGTCTATAAAATAAAGCTAAGTCAATATAAGGAGCATAATGTAAAGCTAAAATTTCAACCATTGTCAAATTTTCAAATTTTTTACTACTTTAGTCATATCTGTGCCTCTACAACAAGCACCAATTTTAGCAACTAATCTTATTCATGTAAGTTATATAATAGCCTGGAATTAAATATACTATTTTAAGTGATGCACATAGTCATAAGTACTTAATGTTAAGCTCCTAAATTCAGCAGAACAAAATTGTAGTATTCTAATCTCTATAAATCTTGTTTACCAAGTTTTTATCAAACTTAGATGCAAGCTCTATTTTAGAAAGTAAGATAAGATAGCTCTAAGATGGAAATATTTTTTGATTATAAGGTTGAGTTAATTTTACCATACCAATTGAAGTCCCATTGATTTAATTTTATCCTTGTAATCTTTTGGCTCCTTAACAAATTTGTTTATTTAATTTGCAACTAAGGTGGTAAAGGATAAACAAAAATAAAAGTTCAAAACTAACATCAAATAATTCCAACCTATAGATTTTGTCCAAGGATAATCAAATTTACAGATGTGTTTTTATCAGCCATGGTATCTATCAACATAATTTTAAAATACTCTGTTTTTTATAAAATGTAAGCTATATTTGTAACATATATTTACTATGAGCTATATAAGTTATATAAAATTTATGGAGTACTACATCTAGTATAATATTGAACTACCTTCACATCAGTGGGTATATGTAAGTACATATATTCTGCATTAATGTGGATAAAACTTCAGTTACTTTTTTTTAAATAAGTTAAATAACATAGCTGATTTCTTAATAGATATATGCTATAATTTCACTTCTTTGGAACTTTGATGGCCTATATCTTCTTATATAGTCTTAGAAGTCCTTATATTATACATAAAAAATTTGGCAAAATTATTATAGACTGCTACTATTCTAATGGTTGCAGATCCAAGTTTCTAATGATGTAATAGTTGAAACTATCTGTAATATGAGTTTATTTAAATATTTTGACCTATTTAGAAACACCTTAATCAAATATATTAGTATAGCATTATCTTTATTCTTAAAATAGTCAACAATCTGTAACCTTCATTTTTAATAATCAATAAAGTACAAAGGGATATTACAAAGCTTTTGGAGCATCATGCAAATAACTTATTATATAATATTCTAATACTATTATCAATAATAATTATTTTTCTTATCTTTAAATCTTTAATAATAAAAAACATAAGGTCAGTTATTACTATAATTTAGTCATTTTAAGATGCCTAGGAATTACAATTATATCTGATAAGAGATTATTATGCTGTGATAGCTAAGTTGTTACAGCCTTTAAACAGAAAAAATAGCTTAAAATTATCAGCAGTAAATTTAGCCTTTTTTTAGTACTAGATGGAGCAGTAAATTTAGCCTTTATTGGTGAGATTTAAAATTAGTGATAATCTAGTATTAATACAGTAGTCATGAAAACGTCATAGAAATATCAATGATAAGAAATAATTATAAATCATCAATTTAAAAATTAAGATGGAAAGATAATTAACCTATATCTTATTATATTTTAACCACTAAAGAAATTAATTTTGATAATTTTTAGTATTTAAGTTTTAATTTATAGATGAGATTTATTAAAATTTGATACTTCATCTTGGCGGTTTTACAATAAAATTGGTCACTGAGAATGTCATAAGTTTAATCTTGACATTAGTTAATATGCTTTATATAAAAGTAAAGCCTATGATTTATGTATCTATAACTAATAAACTACAATATGTAAAAATGTTGAAGTTCTGTGACTCTATACAATTATGAATAAAAGACTAAAATACTATATACTATCTTAAAAATTTTTACTTAACTTAAATTGGTTAGCTTTTACTTAACTAATGTTTATATTGTCATGGAAGTTATTGTCATGGAATTTGCTGATTAAAGTAAGACTGGGTTTCCTATATGGGTGTGTAACAACCCTGTGGAAAGCACAGAGTGCCAATGGCATAGCAATTCTGAGCACTTATAAGAGGGGTCCCCTATGATTCTTGTAAGGGAAATAAAAGATAAAGAACATACCAAAGGCCCCCATAGCAAACCAAATGGCTGCAATGTGGGCAACCGCAGGTCTTTCTGGGGCATCTCCCAAGGGTGGTAGAGGCAAGGAGGATGACCAATTCTCCTGGGTTTGCAGTTGGTGACCTTTGGGCTCTTTTTCCAAACCTTCAGGTATTATTTCATCATAATAAAAATTCTGAAAATCATTTTAAAATTTCAAAATCTTGGAAATTCTGATTAGAATGTGATCAAATCAATTTGAATTAATTTGACTGTCAGGAGGCCTTGGGCTTTGCCTTGAACCCATTGTTGGGTTTTGTGAAGGGTTGAGGGGTCAGGGATGTTGCCAGGATGGCAGGTCAATTTTAAAACTGTGTTGCCAGATTGGCCCTTGGCAAGATGGCCCAGATAGTACAGTGCCTGGTTACCATCTTGCAGTTGTGAGGATGACTGTTTCTCACCTCCAAATGGAGAATTACAATTAGTGGAGATGGCCTCATTCCACCTGAATTGTGCTGAAACACCAGTGGATTGTTGGGGTGAATTAGTATGAATTTTCCAATTATTTTGCAAAGTGGGAGGCGGACCAGTAGCTTGTCCTCTGGGAGCCAAAGGAGGAGCAAATTGATGCAAAGAGTTTGATCAATCTGAAAACTCTTCAGGATTGGCAGATTGACATTACACACCTGTGGCATAAGCTTTGATCATCACAATCACCATCTGGTGGGCTGCCTTTTAAGGGTTTGAAGGCCCACTCAACAACCATTGGCCTTAAAACGCAGATCACTGCGTATTTTTGCTGGGTTAAATGAACTTATATTGGAAAAGAGACAGAGTCTGCAGAGTGGGTTTGATTAAAGATCAGCTTTAATAAAATTAAGAGGAAAAATGGACCAACAATTGCCCCTTTCAGAGTCAGTTGCCTTATATACTAGAAATGGGGAAAAAGGGGGTTGTAGGTGTGTTTTCTTGGACAGTGACAGCTGATGTACTTATGGATACTCAGGCTGGGCTTGGGGCGTCATCATCCAGCTTACGCAAAAGGTTGCAAAAGCTCTGGCAATGTAATTGTCCGATCTACCATGGAGGGACCCTCACTGATCCAAACTTAAGCAGATTTACTCAGAACAAAGGGGCGTCAGAACTGGACTCTCTAGGGATAATTTTGACAAAGTTTTAAAAGATTTTTTCTAATTTTAAAAAATAGATTTTTGATTTAAATTGGCTTTTTGGACCCAGAATTTCATATTCCGTGTTCTGGACCAGTTTTCCTGACTAAGGAACCTTTTCCTGAGTTTTAATGCAAATTTTCTTCCTTTCAAAGGAAGTGAAGGATGGCGGGGTGGAGGCCAGAGGAGGGGGAAGGTGCTGTTAGTGACTTCTGGCCTGTATTACCCACTTACAAGCCTCCTTTAACTTTTAACAAGGGAAGAAGCAGCTAAAATGGATACTGTGGAGGGATCTTTTGGGGCCAATGCAGTAACCCAAAATTTGTCAACCACATGTTTCAAGTCCCCCAGTTGAGCCAGGGGCTCCACAGTGTAGCAGTTGGAGATGTCCCAGTTTCTGATTGCCATCTTATCTTAGGTTCAATGCAATTGGTGCTGAATGTCCAGAATGAGCTGGACTCTTGAGGTAGTAAACCTCAGAATTGGGGAAATTCAAAGATAGCAAAGTCAAGATAAGAATGCAAGGTTGTAAACCCCAGAATTAACCTTATTTTTTATTATTGAATAAAGAGTTGCAGACAAACAGGATTCCAATAATATGATGTTACAAACACAACAAGTAAAAGGAAGGATTTTTGAGGGAGATCAAGTTCAAAAATTCCAAGTTTTTGTTAATGTGACAAAAACTTGTTGTGCGCAGATCATCAGAACTGATAAGGTAAGGGCGGCCTCAAGTCCACCAGAGAAACCCACATGAGAGTGGAATCAAGATGTAGAGAGAGATTTATAAACAAAGTTTGGAATTGCATGGGATTGACCTTAAAAGTCTCCCTTCCAGGGCCTCGCCCAAACCATTGGTTAAGCTCACAAGAGCCCAATCAATAATTTAGTTGAGGCACAACCCTGCGCCCAAACCTGACAAACACCAAAAATCCTTTTAAACAAATTGATTCATATTCAGAAAATATGAACCTGAATTGAAATGAACGGATTAATACCATTTGTTACATCACTCAGCACTAAAGAAGGGCCCCTCTTTGAGAGGGGCCCCACAGAGGGAGGCTGCCACCATGAGGGCTTTCTGGGGTGGGTCGCCTTGAGCCCCAGAAAATTAGCTTATAGAAATTCTGGGCCCCTCACAGTAAAAAGATAAACAGCAAGAGAAAATTGGGACTGGGCAGCCGGAATCATCTCACCTGGCACAAGAAAGCACGCCCAGCACTTGGCTGTAGTGCGCCCCCCTTCCACGCCCCAGTTAGCAATGGTCTTCCTATCCCAACCAGGAAGGCGCTCTCTCAAAATGAAGTGCAGAAAGGGCGCATGGTCCATCATGGCTGGACGGCTGTCCCCTTTCCAGATGGAATTTCCATTTTTGAGGGAGCTCTGCTGGGCCAGGTCCCCTTGGTGCCAACCAAATCCCTGTTGGGTGGAGGCCTTACTGCATTTTGCGCCAACAATCGCTTAGGGTCTAATGTTGGCCATTAGTCACCAGCTCCCTCCAGTGCTGGTTACTCACAATTGGGACCCAAGGCAACAACGAGGTCAAGTGAGTGGAGCTTGTAATTGGGAAAAAGAAAAAATTGATTTTAGAATTATGTAACAAATGGAACCACCCAGATTCCATTCGCCAGATGCCTGAATCTTCAGCGGAGTATATCGACGCCAAAATAGGTCCAACAGCCAAGTTGGACCACTGAGGTAAGCTGATATGGTTTAATAATACCAACCCATCTTTAACTCTCGAAATTTTGGGAAATCTTGGATGCGGAAAAGAATGGCAGGTAAGTGAGGATGCAGATCCCCAAAGTAACCTTTATTTTTATTTAATGTAACAAAAAGTGAGAAAGGCATTCCCGGCATTTCTCTGGCATTGTAAGCGTGACAAGAAAAAGACAGAGCAACTGGGGATGGCCAATGCCCCAGAAGCAAGGTTTTGTTTTTGAGATAAAACCTTGTTGCACCCAACGCTCAGATGAGGCATGAGGCCTAAACGGCCAAGAGGAGCTGCAAAAATTCTGAACTGCAGGTTGGAAGGATGGGACTCAACCTTTTAAAGGTCGCACTTTGGGAAGCCCACTCCTGGCCATGCTTTAAGCTTTTAAGCTTAAAGCATAGCTGGGAGCGTCAAAACCCTGGTTCTGAGCCACCCTAATTGTAATTCTTCAGGCATCAACTCGAAATTTAGAATCCAAATTTTGAGTCAAAATTTGACGAATGGTTTGAACTATTTCATCACAGTATCATCCTTCCAAAACTTCTTAGATTTCTTTGCTCTGCGTCAGGCTGAACGCCCTTTAAAAGTATATTTAAATAAATTTTGTGACTGGGCACAAACCCTACCACTGCCTGATGTAGTTAAAGCATCATTTCTCCATTTCACATTATTTACTTCTATGAGGAATGACCCAGTATAGCAGGCTCCCCTACCAACTTCAATCATCTGATTGAACTCTTTGGGTGATTTTCTCGCCTCAAAGGCAAGGGGCCAGGTAATTTGGCCGTCATTGTTTCATCCAGAGAGGCCAATATAAATACAGGCCCCAAAAACTTGTGCGCACCTTTGAAATGGGAGGAATCTTATCCTTCCATTCCTTAGTTTTGGAGAATCTTAAGGGTTGGCAAAGGTCTAGCCTTGCGTTTTAATTTAATCTTTCAATCAATTTAGCCACAATAATGTCACCCGTGGAGGCACTTATAGTATGGCGCCTGAAACTATGAACTCTTCCTCATATGTAGCAGGGTCTCACCACTGATTCTTTCTTTTTTTAAGGAATAGAAGAGTTTGAGTGAGTTGAGCCCCAAATTGAAAGCAAATCACACATCTGATATGGTTTCCCCTTTGCACCTCATTACTAAAATGCTAGCCAAGTCATCAATGGGGGACTAGTGGTGATGGCTCTTGTATAACAGTTCTCTTGACTATCATTAAAGTCTGAAAATGGGCTCAAAGCTGAAAATTAGAGGAGATGTCAAAAAATGAAAAGATGGAGATAATATAGAATACTTTATTGTGTTAGAAAGCGTTAATATTTATAAGTTGCATGGAAACATAATGCCTTAGGGATTTTTCTGGCCCCATAAGATCAGGATCTTTTACTGCATTCTGGATTAACCGCCTAGATGGGCCCTCATTGTACTGCATTATCCTCATGACTGCAGCGGTGGGGGCGGCGCCTCTTGTGATTTAGGAAGCGGGGATGGGTGTCCTGAAGTGATTCATCAATTCTCATATTAATGATGCTTCCTGATTGAATCTAGTTTTGGTGCTCTCAGGAGAAAATTTCATTTTGCACTGGTTTGAGAGTTGGTCTGTTAAGGATCAATTCAGGAGCAGGGATTTTGGCTTGCTCGTCATCTCAATTCCTGACAATGCCCACCCCAAGATCCTGTAAGAGAAGGGTATAGGGCAGGAGGAACCGGCCATGTACTCAATTTGCCACTGTCCCCTGATTGACGTTGGCAAGGGAGTACTTGGAGTTCACCTTATTAATGACTTTATAAAGTTTAGACCAAGAAAACATTGAGCTTATTATGTCAACCTTCAGGTCAATAATTATAGAAGAGAATGAGGTCACCTAATTGAAAAATGTGTAAGGAGTGTCAGCTGAAATTAAATCAGGATGTCTCCCTTTTGGTGGTAGTGACAATGACTTATGTGGCTAGAGCTTAAAGCTGGACAATTTCATTGGTAAGGCCCTCATGGTTAAATTGGGGCTCTCAGGAGCAGAGGTTTTTACCAAAGGCTGAACGCTACTTGGGAGAGGGGTTCAAATCCATATAGAGCTTAAAAGGGGACATTTTTTTATGACTTGATGGTACCTTATTCTATAGGCAAGCAAAGCACTGGGTAAATAAGTATTCCAGTGAAAAGGGTCAGAGTCGCCATCTTCTATAAAATAGACAAGGGTTCTGTTAGCACGTTCCACCTCCCTGTTAGTGGATGGGGTATGGAGGCTAGCGAAACATTGTTTAGTGCCAAAAAGCGATGTGAGTTCTTTGACTAACTGCAAGGTGAAATTTAACCAATATATAAGAGTAAAATTTGTGGGCATCCATGTTAGATGAAAAAAATTAAATAAGGAAGAGAGCTGTTGCTTTTGCAAAGGGCAGTGGGGACCAAAATTGAATTAACCCACTTGGTTAGATAGTCAATGGCTAAGAGGATATATTAATGGCTGTGCAACCCAGTGGGAAGAAGGCCTATCACCAATGCTATTGACATTAAAGGGTCTCATTGGGGCAATGAGTGTTGATATTGAGGACTGGCTAGTATTGAGATCAGCAAGTCATACAGGTCTCTAGGACCCCTTGGATGGTCTCCACCATTTAGTCCCTTTAACGTCATGACTTCAACCATTTTTGAGTCTTCTTAAATGCCTCATGTCTCACAGTAGTATGTCCCTCTAGAATAACGTCAGTTCAGAAAGAAGGGCGGATCTTAGAGAGCCATTTCTTATTAATCATCTTATATAGTAGCGCATCCATGATCTAAATGTCTTGGGTCATCTTTCTGAGCTCAGCTTGGACCTCAGGAGTTTCTAACTCCCAGCGTTTAGATTGACTAATCAAAATCATACAATTGGTACTCCTCAGGAGTTAGGCAGCTAGTACTGGCATTCTAGAGAGGCCATTGGCCTTCTGGTGGATTGCGCCCACGCAGTGAACAATGGTAAAATCATAACTCTGCAGCCTCAAGGCCCATCTAGATAAACGGACATCTGGGCCCTTCATCTGCTGGAGCTACCAGAGCGAGGAATGATTAGTGATAATGAAAAAAGTGAGTGCCATAGAGATAGGGCCAAAAATATTTGACTGCTAGCAATTGAGCCAAGCATTCCCGCTTGGTAACACTTTAGTTCCGTTCTAAATTTATCATAGCCGTGCTAAGATAGGCCACTTGGTGGTCAAACTGATTTTCATCATTATGGGTAGGTTGGCCCTGACGGCGACATTTATTATATCCATAAACAGCAAGAACAGTTAATTAAAATGCGGGTGGACTAAAATGTGTTTAGTAAAAAGAGGAGTTCTCAACACATTAAAGGTCTGTTCTTATTCTAGTCGCCACTCAAAGGGCACGTTTTTCTGCAGGGGGTAAAATTGAGGATCATATAGGTCAGAAAACTGAGGGATAAACTGATAATAATAACCCACAATGCCAAGGAATAACTAAATATCCCTTAGGCTCTGGGGCTGTGATATCTTTTCTAAAGCGTCAACTTTGTTTAGTATGGGATGGATGCCATCCTTTAAAACCTTGTGTCCCAGAAACTCTATTTCTTATTGGAATAAGGAGAAGTTTGAAGTTTTGAACTTCATCAAAGCTTTCCAGAGCCAATTGAAAACTTCCTGAAGATGCTTTACGTGTCCATTGTAAGTTTGTGAGAAGAAAGTGATGTTGTCAAAGTAGACAAGGACAAATGACAGCTTCAGGTCCTTAAAGATCTCATACATGGCACGTTGAAACGTGGCTGGCGCATTACAAAGGACTTAGGGTATCCTCGTGGGCTCAAATAGCCTTTTTTGACTATGAGCGCACACTTGGCCCAATCTTTGGGGGCAAGCTCAACTTGCCAATATCCACTGGAAAGGTCCATTGTGGAAAAGTACTGTGATCCGGCGAGAAGTCAAAGAGAGTCATTAATTTGGGGCAAAGGATAAATATTCTTCTCAGTGATGAAGTTGAGCCATCAATAGTACATCACCACATAAAGGCTGCCATACTTCTTTCAAACCAGCAGGAGGGGAGAGGCCCAAGGGCTGCGTGAAGGCACTAAGAGTCTGGCTTTAGTAGTTTTCTAATCTCCACCGCCACCAGGGCTTCGTCAACCTTACCTTTTCATTAAGGTCAGGGCTGGAAGAGGGGAGCATCCCCAATCTCCACATGATGTAAGACCCCATTCATTCTCCTGAAGTTGTAGGTCAAGGCTGAAAACATGTCTGAATACTCCTCCATTAATATGTGAACTTTATGATGTTGGTCTTCAGTGAGATCTTTACTGATATTGGTGTCAACCAGGGCCACTGATGGGGGCGTCTCCAACCCTAAGTCCCTTAGGCTCCCAAAAATATGGACATCGTTGACAGCCTCCACTGTTAGGTGTGATGGTCATGTGAACTAATTATTACATTTTGACTTGAGATTCAGATTTCTAAATCTTTAAATGGAACACTTTTTAGGTAAATTTGCGGTTTAGGTGGGGTTTGGCGCTGGGATGTGACCCTCCTAAGCTATAATTTATGCTCTTAGGGACCTAAAGAATAGTGAAGGAGGGCTCCCAGAAGGCGACCTTTATAAGGTTGAGCCCATGCAGTTCTGAACTCAGTTCAGAATTCTTCTTTGTTTCCCACCCTCACATGGGTCTCTCTGGTGGCCTCAGGACCGCCCTTGCCTTGTCTTACCTGGTATCCCATGGCAAACCTAGTTTTTGTTTCTTAAAAAATTTGTTTGGTTTTCAGAGCTTCAATCCGCCAAATACTATGGGATTTTTTTTCAAATAATTTAGGGTTTTTTATTGTGTCACTCGCGGTGCCCTGTTTTATCAGGATTGAATTTTTCCACATGTTTATTTTAGTTGATAAACAAAACAAGGATAATTTTGGGGCTCGCAGAGACATTCCCAATTAACACTACCATCCATGAATCAGTGGAGGGCCACTACATCGATGTGGGCTTCACTGAAGCTGCCCTTGCTGACCATGCTGCCACCCTCCAGGTCATTATTACGCGTGGATCTCTTCGCATCTCCCGCACACACTCTCACCTGGAGAAAATTTCATGGGTTACTTTTTCCAACCTACCACCGACTGTTGATCCTGAGTCTCTTAAACTGGCGCTCCATCATGTTTTAATGGAGTTTGGGTCTGTTCTTTCAGTGGACTTTAGCGTCCCCTCTTACTATGCTCCCACCCAAAGTGCTCGCACTTCTAGGGCGTCGTTCATCCCCTCCCCCACTGTATCCCGCAACATTGAGGTTATTCCTCATGTGGCGGTAGTTGGGGCATGCCCTGAGATCTTTTTTGTCGACCCTGATCAGGCGCGCCCCTGGTGTTCATGGTGTAACGCCCTTGGACACCTGTATAGTGGCTGCACAGCTCGAAAACAAGACCTCTTGGCCACCACCCAGGGGCCTAAACCAGGCCAAAAATGATCCCACGTGGCCGCAGCAGCAATTCCACAACCCACACAATGGGTTCCCGTTCAAGACATGTCCCCTGAGGCCTTACGCCTAGCAGTTGAAACAGCTAACACCACTATTGGTATGGGATACCTTCGCGCTCGTTCCCCCCTTCCAGTGGGCACCCCCTCCAATCTCCCAGAGTCAACTCCCTCTCTCACCAACCGCAAAACATCTACCACAGGGCGCCCCTCATCAGCCACCCCCACTCAGGGCTCCGCGGCACCCCCACCAACCTCCACCAGCGATTTATCGCATCAACCCTCAGCTCCCAATGGAGCTATGCCCACCAGCATGTACTGGCAACCCGCGGCCTGCGGTAGAAGTGTCACCTCAAAGAGTCCTACCCCAACCCCACAGTCCATTTCGCGCAGCTCTTTTGCAGTGTTGGAGGAAGTGAATATGGATTCAGACTCATCAAATGGGGACACCGCGGAGGTCGCCGTTGAGCACCCTCAGGTCCTTCCCCTGCAACGGAGCGGGGGCAGCATCCTAGGCAGGCTTACTGGGTCCTCCGCCCCACCACCCTCTCCTTCCCCTCAGAACCCTCGATACTCCTCACAGATTGCAGCTAATAATCAAGCTAAAGGACTCAAAACTAGCCGCCTCACAGCAGCAGGTTTAAGCGCTGGCAACCCCCCAGGACATGGAGGGGAACAGCTATGAGTCCCCACGGCAGCACCCTGGCCCTGCAATCCATCAACGCGAATGGGTTGCGGGATTTTAAGCGGAGAGCCCGCCTCCTCCACAACTTCAGGTCAGCACAAATTGACATCGCTGCTGTCCAGGAGCCCCATATCCTCCCCCACGAACAATCTGCATGGAATGAACAGTTTGGAGGCAACTCCTTCTGGACAAACCATACCGCCCTTATTGTTTTGAATCCCCAGGTTAGTACCCATTCTTTTTCACAATATCTAGGTGGCCGCCTCATACTGGCCAAACTCACCACTCCTGACTTCTCTTTCTTCGCTGCAAGCATCTACCTGCCTAATGCAGGTCAGGAGCAGAACTGGCTCTTGGAAGAGCTCGTCCAACTCAATCTCCCATAGAATACAGTCCTCTTGGGAGATTTCAACACAACCATAAGTCGCGTCCATGACTCTAAACCCCCTGCAGCAAAGGAACACCCTGGATCAAGTCTCCTCCAGGATTTCCTTCGCCTGAGTGGCTTTATGGATGCGCTTCCACCCTCTGCATCTGGCCTAGGTTGCATGACTAGGATCCAATATGATGGAGGAGATTTCCAGTCAGCGTCACGCATAGATATGGCACTGATTGGCCCCTGCTAATTGGCCGCGTCTCCTCTCCCATCTCTCGCGACAACCATCTGAGTGATCACAGGTCACTCACCGTTGTCCTCACCACCACGCTTAGACTGTCGCGTAGGTTCTGGCCTAGGGTTGCCCCAGCTCTTCTCAACAACCCCTTCACTAAGGAGAAGCTGTCTATGACCATCTGGGAGACTCTCACCTCCCCTCCACCTCACCTTCTTGAACACAAGGCTAGATGGGCGGTGACCAAGGAGGGCATCACCCGCGTTGCTTACAACTGTGTCAAAGCCCAGATGACCGCAGCTCGTGCCAGAGTCAAAAGGGCGGAAGCCAGAATCAGACATCTGGAGCAAAACTGTCAGCCTTTTCCCTCACCCAGTTGGTTGGAAGACTGGGAAGCGGCACAGGAAGCACTCCGCTTGGAGCTCACACTGCAGGAAGAACGGGCAGCAAACTTTACAACATCTCATTACTATGCTCAATGGGAACGCCCAACC